>SNQJ01S0096905.1:14021-29148 GCA_010110895.2 Picea sitchensis
GGTTATCCCTTGTTGTATATGCAACCGTTTTATATCATATACCATTAATCTATTAAATCCATTACGTAAGTTATTAAATGTAGTTTGTAGTTAAATTATTAATTAATTAATTACAATTCTATCCTTTAATTAATTAATAACTCACTGAATTAATATCATTAAATCATCTTTGTTTAATTAATACCTTGTTAACACAATTAATCCCCTAATTAATTTTACTTTATAATTTCTTAAACATTTATCCAACTAGGGTCGTTACACTTGTACCGCAATCCCTCGTACCCTAGAAGATTTCCCATCATAATTGGGAGAAAAAAGCTTTAACCTCTTGCAAGTTATGACTACGAAACCTCATCAAGAAATCAAGCCAACCCACACTTCGAGGCATAAAATGAAAATCATCGTTTGCTGGAGACTCACTTACAGAGAACAGACCCATCGTAAATCTCACAATAACGCTGAAGAAATATTGCACAGCGAAAAATGTCTGGTTAATTCGTGAACAAAGAGGTGAAAACGAGAATACCCTAACTTAGAATGAAATAAAACAGGCTTGGCATTCGCCCAAAATGACTAAGTATTCGCTCCAATTCTGATTTGATTTGATGAGAGTGTTAATGGGTAATAAAAATGTAACAAAGGAAAACGTCCTTATTCAGTACCTGGGACAGAGCTAAATGGCCAACACATGCCATATGGAAAGATCGAAAACCAAACCTGTAATGTCACTCATATCACATACCATGTTGAGGATACACAATCCATAAACAATATTGATATTCATCCATGATTCATGATTCACAATCGATGTTAAATGTGAATGTTATAAGTTCACTTAAATTAGGATATAGGATAATAAGGACACAATTGCTAGGTTAATACTACATATTTATCAATCCTTGGTTTGTTTGCAAACGAAAATATATGATATAATTATATATTTTTTAATACTTTGAGCACGTTTAATTTTAGGATAGGTTTTGTAAATTTCTTCATCCAAAATATAAGATAATAAAATGATCAAGCTTAGGATGGCAATAAAAATAAAAATTATATCGTTTCATATGTTATTGCTAAAAGTAAAAATAATCAAAATACATGTTTGCAAAAAATATGATTAAAAAAAATAGAAAAATAGGATAAATATAAATGTGAACCAGAACCATAATTAATATCGTCATCAAGCTCACCATGTTCAATTTTGAAATCTTTTGAATTTCATGTTAAAATTCATGAAATTCAAAAGAATAAAGAATGATACATAATGAGGAATTAAAAGATGTGTAGGTTCAACTAAATCAAATCATTTCAAACATATACAAGGTCAAAATATCAAAAGTGTTTACAAAGAAAAATTAAACGAATCTGAAAAGAAATTTCTAAAAATAAGAGGGGTTCAAATTTTATTATTGACAACACACTACAAATTTGGGAGGTTTGTTGTACAAGGCAACGTGTTCTCTTTCCTGAATTGTATCCAAGTCTTCCCAAGGAGCACGCACACTTGGTGGGTGTCATGGGAGACCTTAAATCCACCACCACGCCAAGTTATTTCCATCCTCAACAACATCCGTCAATCGACATGGTGCCTCTTCCCCATCTTTGAATCTCATCACTACTAAAAAACTACTATCTCTGCAACTACTATCAAAGGGTCTTCCCCTTGGGAAGGTCCTCAAAGTGTTCCCAAGTGTTGGATACTCTTGAACCATGATAAATTTGATACTTCGACTCTATCATCCATGTGTGATGTACATTGGATCCTCTCAAGTTCCAAACTAGTTGGGTGACCAGTCCAACTTTCACATTCCTCACTAGAGAATGCACATCTCCACATCAAATAAGACCTTTTATGTATGCATCATTGTCATTATTTCCAACTCTCCTTGGCCTTGTTGAGTCACCCACTATAATATCAACTTTTTTTCTTCACTTAGTCAAACTTGTTTTTGAACCTCTTGGTTCTAGACAAGGTCCCGACCCTCGTCACGGTATGGCAAGTTGCCTAACCCATTTTTTGTTTAACAACTTTTTTTTTTGATTTTTTCCATGACTCCTCAATAAAGCATCATCAATCAAACTTCTTTATCCCAACAACATATCTTTGTATTATTTTTTTAGTAGGTAGAGTGTACTCAATATCTGCCACCCAGGCTATCGGTGTACATCGTATATGATTTATGCTCTCTGTGCAAGTATTACAATACCAATCAATCTTCCTTCGGCATGCATCCCAACTCCTCAAGTTGTTTTGTAGTAAGTTGGAAGTCATATATCCCCATGGACTTCCTAAAAAAGTTCACGATCATTGTGGGGTGTCGATCTTCCACTCCTACCTCTTCCATGCTTGTCTCCAAATCTCGTTGAGTAACTACTTCTGTGCACTGTCTTGACCCAACTTCTAAAGTCTCTTTGGTGGGTAGGTATGCAAGCCGATCCTCCACAACATATTTGGCTCATAGTTTGTAATGAATCAGTTGGTGATGCCCCTCCTACTCTAGGGTCTCAGCAAGTGAATATGTCAATTGTCCCCTGCACTCATGTTCATGGAGTTCGGGAATGAGGTGGACCACAATATGAAAAAGAGAACATAATAATGCAAAGAATCAAAGAGGGAGATACATTTCAAAGTAAGGAAAGGGTGGTGTCTAAAGACATCATTATAGAACTTAAGCATAGTGGACTATGATCAAAACATCATAGTTCATATTGCACATATTGATCCGCACGATCTGTTACATGATCTTGAATCAAATTCATCATATCTATATGACCCAAAGGATATTCTTTTATTGTCTCAATATCTAACCAAATTCCACATAATCCACACGATCTTGTCCACATGTAATTATTGATAGTTAGAGTGGACCCCACAAATTTGGTTCTATTGAGTCGGCTAGATAGGGATGGCTCGACCCAAATGAATATCCATCCAACTCGTAGTCGATTTCTGGGTTGGTCGATCCACCTCATGACTATCTTTGATTGTTTGTCGACTATTCAACTGATAGGCACGTCGACTACTTGACTGACTGGTGTGGTGTGTTGGTTGATCGACCAAATGACTGTATCTAGATGAAGGTTAACCTCTCAACCGAATGAACCCAAGAGATGTGTGATGAAAAATCAAGGCATGATGTTCCAACACCCATGATGTTCCAACACCCCCTAATCATAAAAAAATTATGGAGTTTCAGAAGGAGAAAGTACATCACTAGAGCATCCCCCCACAATTACATCTTTCTGAAGTCCAAGAAATGTGGGGATATTGATAAATATGGCTTCAACTAAAGGTTTGGTGAGGATATCAACAACTTGATCTTCTATTTTTCAATATTCAAGAGAAACAACATTCTCATGAACCAATTGTATCAAGTAGTGAGCATGGAGCTCAACATGCTTCATATTACTATGGGCAATATGATTGTCAACAACCTATATATCACTTTGGTTATCATAGAATATAATAGTCGATTTCTAAGTAGGGAAGCCACATTCACCCAAGAGTTTCCAAATCCAAATTGCTTCAGTGCATGCTTGAACATCGCCATGATATTATTCTTTCGTAGTCGACAAGTATACTACCTTTTGTTTATTGCATGAACAAACCAATGGTGAAGTGATATAGTGAAACACATACCTAGAAGTGGAATTTCAATCATCACCATTGCCAACCGAGTCACAGTCGGTGTACCCATCTAGAAAATCTTAATTGCAACAATATATGATACCATCATGATTGGATATTCATGATTGGATATTCAACAAATTGATTGCATCTTAATCGGTGGTGAGACTATAAACCCTACCTAATTTGGTTTTGATGGTGAGAGATCCACCCTAGCCATTAGATGGGAGATCATTCAGGTATTCCATTTGATTCCATTGTTGAGGTGTTAGATCCACATTTTGCAGCAGTTTGGGGTTTCGAAAAGACTCAATTTTTATTATGCAAGTTGACCTATATGTTGGGAGAAAAATTTATCTAATGGAGGCCAATTTTGTTGCGAAGAGATTGATATCTCTTGGAAAATATTGTTAGTGAGGATTGATTTCTTTGTGCAGGTTGAATTATTCTTGGAAGGGGCTGAAAAAACTTTATTACAAGGACAAATTCGAGCATTGGGGGAAAATATCCTATTGGGGGGCCATATATGATCCATAGAGGCCAAGCTCTGAGATTTGGGAATTGATTTTCCTATTTCTTGGACAAATTTATTTAGTAGGACTGAGTTATATTACTATTGGGAACTTCCTTTCTACATATTTCATGGATGTGGATGGTTAGTTTCCTTATTGGGTGTGTGTCTAATTGTTGGACCGAAGTTTGGGGTTGAGGGTTGAGCTTCCAATTACTATAGATTGTTGTTGTGTATGAGGGTTGTTTCCTTCCTGTTGATGTAAATTTGAACTTATGAAGATCCAGTATATGTATTTTTGTACCATCTTGGTCACCTACAGGTCAACATAGTGACAATTTCATATTTTTATTTGTTGATATTTCCTTACTGTTTAATCTTAGATGTGTTTGTTGTATCAACAAATACATGTTGTAACCTTTTTGATAATAAAATTCAATATCATTCCTTCCTATGTGCCATGTCTATTATGGAACTGTTGTGCAAACTTCTTGTAAATTGTTTGACATAAGTGTTGAGCCAAACCATCATTAAAATGTAGTAGAAACTATACTAAAATTATATCAGTAGTAACAAAGTGCATGTACAATAGGTTTTGGAGCTGGCTACCAATGTGTTTGAAAAACATCTTAAGTCATAGAATCACCCATAAGATAACAAAAATAAAGAAAAGTACACAACAACAATAAAGGAGGGATAATTCAGTGGTACCAGTGTATGCCATCAAACTATTTGACAAAACACACAATCCAAATCATCACTAAAACTATCAACAAAAGAGAATCAAACATAATTGCAGTTATAAAGGGGATTTCACATGGTGTGTGTCAAGTGTTTGGAAAATTTCCTAAGATAAGAAAACATTAAAACTTCATAGGAACAAGTAATAATCCATACCATTAGTAGGGAGGGTTATTACAGGGTGATAGGATCAAGCAATCATTAGGATTTTGACTCTTCAGATTATCCCATCATGATGCAATCATGAATATTTTCATCCATCTTATTTATGCAATCATTAGGTATGTGAGCCCAGGAAACACATCCAAGCACATGGAGGTGTCCAACATAATGCTTCTTCCCATACCATCATTTGACTAGAGTCATGGAAGGAACAACTCAATTTGAGATGCATCTGAGTAGATATTTTTCATAGTATACCTCTTCAACCTAAAAGCAAGGAGGCATGTATTTAACCTACAAAACAAATCTATTCATTTCGACTAACATCCAATTCTTACATTATGCAACTCCATTTTGCTGAGGTGTGTGAGGTATCGACCACTTCTAGTCAATACCAAATCGAAAGGGATATTCTTCAAAGGGTTGATTAACATGCACACCACCATTGTAGGATCTCAATCACTTGATGGTTTTACCAAATTACTTTTCAGAAAAGGCCCAAAATTATTTGAACTTATCAAATACAAGATTCTTATTCTTTTGGAAAAATACCCATGTGAAACTAGAGAAATAATTAATGAAGGTCAAAATGTACCTTGCATCTGCCAGTGAAGGTAAGTTGTTACAACATACATCACTATGAACCAATTCAATTAGGTTATGTGCTCGCCATACCTTTCCAGAGTCAAATGGTGCATAATGATGCTTCCCAAGCACACAACCCTTCCAGAATCCTTCAAGGGGAAACACCCTCAACAAACAAGTAACGATGTTATGTGTTTTCAGTGCTTGTAGAATTCATAAATTCAGATGTCCGAGTCATTCTTTCCAAATTAGAATTATTTCATCGGTGTCAGAAATATGTGCAATTGGTTCATATTCAGTTCGAATCGAGTCACAAAACTTATATAAACTATTTGTTGGGTCAAGAAGCCTGTCAACAACAATCAACTTCCCTTTCTTTAAATAACTAACATAGAACCAATCTGGCCAAAATTCCACAATATTATCCATCTATGTCAAATGATCAACATACAATAGATTAGAATTGGCATTTGGCACATGATAGACATCAAAAATATTCCCTTGTCGACAAGATACATCAAGCTAACCATCAACATCTAGAGAAACATCATCAACAATGTAGATTGCAGATTTTACTCTCCTCATCTTTATTCAATCTCATGAATAAAGTGGCATCCTTGGCCATATGATGTTTACACCCTGAGTCCACAACCCATTCATTCTGCGCAGTGTGAGAAAATAAATCATGAGAAGTCCCAACTTGGAAGGTGAAATTATTAGGGGGTTGAAGAACAATGGACATTTCTCCTTCAAGTCATTTAACCTTTGCCTCCAAATCATCTTGCTTGTAAAAACATTTCTTTTCCACATGTCTAGTCTTTTAAAAATATCGACATGTAATCTTCTTTTTAATTTTTTGTGGTCGTCTCTGGGGTCCCTAGTCATGGTATGCAGGTTTTTGTGTAGAATCATTAGACTGCACTCTATTCCCGGAATCCATATTATCCTTGTCCTTGAGTAAGTGAGTCTGGTGTTTTCCAACAAGTTTTCCTTCTTCAGGAAATTTGTTCTGATAAGTAATGAAAATTTCACAGAAAACTTCAAAGGAGTAATCCTTACCATCTTCCTTGTGTGGTTTCCAATTGGTGCATAAGGTCAACACAAACACATAAAATGGTGTTCTAAAATTCATTGGGACTAGATCGATGAGTTGTCCATCCTTCTTCAAATATTTCTTTCCACATTCACCCAATTTAAATTGGATCTCCTTAACATGTGCTAAATAGTCCTCCATTATCTTAAAGGAATGAGGGTAGAGATAGATCAACTCTTTCTCCAACTACATGATGTGTCTTTCATTGACTCAGTTGAACAAGGTATTCAACTTTTTTCATACCTGATGAGGGTAGTCAATTCCAATGAGGTAAAATCATATCTCCTATGAGATATAGGTCGTGATGACCCTTAAAACCTCCTCCTTCTTTCCACCAACAAAAAAATTTGCATGAGCGTTTGTTGGATCTGAAATCACAACCTTGGTATACTACAATAGTCCCTTATTTTTCAATAGGGTTTTCATATCTAGTGCCAATATTCCATAATATGATCCACTCATAATGATAGGATCAATATTAGAAGACATATTCGATATATAGATATACTGGTATGTTTCAAAGTTCCAATATACAAACCACTGACACAAAGTTGATCACACAACATATCTGACTCAACAAGGTTTGTTGATAATAGCTTGAGGTTTTCAAACCATAGAATCTAATTCCTTGTTGGGGAATGAGGGGGAACACAATATGAAACAGAGAACACAATACTGTAGAGAATCGAAGAGGGGGATAAATTTCAAATTAAATAAAGGGTGGTGTCTAAAGACACCGTTATAGTACTTAAGCAATGCACATTATGATCAAAACATTTGTTATGCACTTGGTTATGTGATATTGAGAAGAAATAAGAATATAACAAAAATTACCAACAGAACGACAAAATGTAGGGAATAACACGCCAAAATGATACCTTTATTGAAATGGGAGCAATTGTCACTTGCCTCTTCAAGGCAGAAACCTCCAGTAAAGCAGTGACCCAGGGATAATTTTAAGGATGGGAATTTATATTAAAATGTAGAAACCTGGGATAATATAAATAATCCTTAATATGAAAAACGTAATAAGTTTTGGCGACAATTTTGTAGAACATTCAAATTTATAAGGATTTAATATAGCTTTTATAAAATTTTGGTAATTTTTAAGGTAAAATAAGTTTATTCTATGGAATTTGGGTGAATATTTTTTAGAAAAGATGGAAATTGGCGAATCTTATTTTGGGGAAAACCATGGAAAATTATCCCATTGCTGAAATTTGTCCCCTTAAATTATTATGAGTAATGCTTTGTTAAACAATTCTCCAGAAAAATATTTCTCATGCCACCTACTCTTATTTATACTAATGCTATGTTCTAAAGAACATTCTAGAGGAAGATCTTTCTAGAAGGGGAAGCTTCTAATATGTATTCTTACATTGACTTGTTTGTATTTATTAAAGAGGCCTTATTAACTAATGTCAGACTTTATTACATGGAAAATATATTATTCTATATATGCGAGGGGTTAGGGAGGTTAGGTCCCTAACATGCCCTCCCCCTTAAAAAGAGCCTTGTCCTCAGGCTTAAGATGAGGAAATTTCTACATAATAGTAGCCGACTCCCAGGTGGCATATTCTAGTGGAGTATCCTTCCATTGAACTAACACTTCTTGGATGATGTGCTTATGAAGATGATTCTCTCACTGATCCAATAATTCTTGTGGATGCAACTAAATTGAACCTTATTTATCCAACTCTGGTAGATTATTCTGAGTATGGCACTTGGTGCCAATCACTTTCTTAATGTAGCAGACATGAAAAAAAATATGTAGCTTGGATTTGCTAGGAAAAGACAAATGATAGGCTATTGGCCCCACACATTGAGAATAGTATAACGAGCATAAAATTTGGGGGCCAATTTAGAACAACATTGATATTTGAGTGAAGTCTTCTTATACAATTGTAGATGGAGAAACACTTGGTCTCTTTCATGAAATTGACATTCAAAATGACCCTGATCTTCTTGTGTCTTCATGCGGTTATGAGATATGACGAAATTGAGTTTCAGAGTACGAAGACTGTCCATGCAGGATGTAAGATTGCAATCAACCTCATGAACCTTTGAGACACCTGATATTTATGGGAGAACCAATGGTGGCTTCTATTTGTATACTGCTTCAAAGGGAGTCATGCGAGTGGTCATATGGTAAGAGGTGTTGTACCACCATTCAACTAAGGGTAACCATTAAAACCATTGATGTTGTCGGTTAGATGCAAAATAGATCAAGTATATTTCTAGACACATGTTGATCACTTCCATATGGGGATGATAGGATGTACTAAGATGCAATTAGGTTCCTTGGAACCTGAATAATTCTTTCCAGAAATTGCTGGTAAAAGTTGGATCACGATCATAAACAATAGAATGAGGCATTCCATGGAGTTTGAAGATATTATTCATACAAATTTGACCCATTGTAGATGTTATGAACTAGTGTTGAAGAGAAAAAAAATGAGCATATTTGGAGAGATGAACCACTACCACCATGATGAATGACTTATTTCTTGATTTGGGTAATACCGCAAAGAAATCCATAGAAATATCCATCCAAATAATAGGTGGAATTGAAAGCGGCTGGAGTGTGCCAAGATTTTTGAGAGTCTCTCCCTTATTGCATTGACATATATCATATTATTCCACAAAGGTGTGGATGTATTATTTCATACCATCCCAAAATAAATATCATTTGACCCATTCATAAGTTTTAGAAAAAAGTGAATTCCATGCAGTAGGAGAAGCATGAAACTCAGAGAGAACCTTGGATTTAAGGGCTGACTGTTTTCTTAAATATAGGTGACCTTTATAGAGAAACTCTTCATTGTGCCAAGAGTACCCTCGATCATATTGGGGATCCTATTATAGTTTTTGGATGAGGATGGAGATTTTGGGGTCTTTCAACCATTCTTGGTGAACATCCTGAAGCAAGTTGGTGACAATAAATGAGAGGGAAAAGAAGGATCGCTATTCATATTTCCTAGAAAGAGAATAAACCACCACATTTTCTTTTAAATTTTTGTAAATGATCTCATAATCATATACAAATAGATTGGTAACCCATTTTTGTTACTCTTGAGATGAAATTCGTTGTTCCAAGAAGTACTTGAGGATTTGATGGTATTTTCTAATTTGGAAGGTTTGTCCCAATAAATAAGGGTGTCATAGATCCACTTCATGCAAAATATCCATCATTGTTTTTCATAAATTGATTGGCCCAAATGTCTCTTTGAAAACTATTTACTGGTGAAAGCCAAAGGGCATCCATCTTGCATGAGGATTTCCCTGATTCCTCTCCATGATGTATCACATTCTAGAACAAAGGTCTTGGTGAAATAAGGTAGGGCCAGTACAAGAATAGTGCACATAGCTCCCTTCAATGCTTGGAATAATTTTTTGGTTTCTGGAGTCCAACTGAAGGCATTCGTTTTAAGGATAGTAGTTAGGGGGGCCACAATTTTTCCATAATTTTGAACAAACTTGAGATAATATCCCCTTAAACCCATGAAACCACACATGCTTTTAAGATTTTAGGGCGAGGCAAATTTTTCAGAGCTTCAATTTTCTTAGGATCCACCCTTACACCATCCTTGCCAACAATATGACCTAGTTAATCAACTTCAAAGACACCAAAATAAAATTTATACTGTTTGAGGAAAAATTTGTGCTTGGAGAGGAGATTGAGAATTTGATCTACATGGGTGAGACGAGTTCGCCACATTTTACTATAGATGAGAATATCATAAAAAGAAACTCACACAAAGTGATGGAGGAAAGGATGAAAGACATGATTCATGAGACTTTCAAAAGTGGAGGGGGAATTACAAAGACCAAAGGGCATGACCAAAAACTCATAGTGACCCTCATGAGTGATAAATTCCATATTGGGGATGTCTTCCTTCTTCATATGTATCTGGTGGTAGCCAGAATAAAGGTCGAGTTTGGTAAAGTATTGAGCCCCACTAAGTTCACCCAGAAGGTCAGCTATGGTGGGAATGGGTAATTTGTCCTTGATTGTAAGTTTGTTGAGGGCACAAAAATCAAGAAACATGTTCCAAGTTCCTTCTTTCTTGAGGACTATGAAAATAGAGGAAGAATAGGTGCTAGTACTAGAACATATAATAGTCACTTCTAACAATTCATGGAAAATTTTCTCAATTTCATTTTTTTGAGAAAAGGGATGAATATAAGGGAGAACATTGGGAGGAAAATTTCCCAGTATTAAAGAAATGGGATTATCATGGTCGCCAATAGAGGGGGGAAGGCCCTACGGGGTTTAGAAAATTGTGTTATGGAGTGAAAGGATTGCTTGAAGGTCGAGGTGTACTGAGGGTGTCTCAACTACTTGAATGGAATGGAGTTTAGAAATGATGCTAGAATGACATTTTTTGAGTATCTTTTCCATGCGGTGGGAACTGATGATCTCTGGAGATCCTTCTATAATTCCTTGGAATTTATACTATTGGCCTTCCTATTGAAATTGCATGGTTAACACCTTAAAATCCATGAGTATGGGTCCTAGGGTGCGTAACCATTCTACACCAAGAACAATGTCACAACTACCCATGTGAATAGAAAACGTGTGACATTTCAGGTTATACCAACCAATTAGTAGGCACACATTTTCACAATTCCCTCCATAGTTCATGGAACCGCAATTGGAAATCATGATTTGAAAATTGTTTACGACATAGATATAACAGTTGACTTCTTGGGCAAGGTGACCATGAATGAAATTATGAGTGATGCTACTTTCAGCTATGATAATGACTTTCTTGTGCTTAATGTAACCAATCAATTTGAGGGTTTGAGGAGAAGAAAAAACCATTGAGGGCATGTAGAGAGATCAAGGGTTCAACTTTGGTAGGATCAGAGGGAGGTGTAATATCATCAATTGGGGCTATCACTTCTTCAGGTGAAACCTCAACATCTTCATCAGAAACATCCTCATAAATGGCCATAAAAAGTTTATATTCTTTACACGTGTGAACTAGAAAGTATTTATCATCACAATTATATCAAATACCCTTGAGTTTACATTCAACCATTTGTGCCCATGTTAACTTGTAGACCTTGAGAGGAGTGGCTTGATGTAACACCTTGTTTCCCCCAATTTGTAATTAATCATAAAATAGGAATTACCATGCTAAGGCATGAGGACAATGCAAATGTATTATTGACTGAGTTGCCAAATAAATGACTATGGGGTTGAATCCTTGAAAGTACTGGCCATGATATCACTAGAGGAAGAATGTGAAAACTATACAAGAGGGTTCATATATCAAATAACCCCAAATCTCCCTTGATAAGGATGACAAACCTCCTTTGAATCCCAAGGAAAGAAATCCGTTAATGAAGAAAGGACTGGTGGTTGAAAAATCAACCACCCCCATGAATGGAAACATGGGTTGTCAGCCCGAAGTACCACAGGGACCTATATACCTGATCTTCCTTCTGACAGAAGGAACAGGATAGGTTGACAAACCTTCCAAGGTAAGAGGTATACACACGAGAGAGGAGACACTAGACAAAAAGAGCATAAGCTCATAAGGGAGATTCTCCAGCGAGTCACAAACTGAAGGCCACGATCTTGATGTTGAGGAGCATCTGAGAAACCTCGTCGAGGCCATAACCGAGAGAGAAATCTCTGAGTTACAGAGAACGAGACCCAAATAGAAGCGGAAACAGAGGAAGAACCCTCGAGAAGTGTGAGAATTCCCTGGTGATATCATGGCTTGGCACGAGGGTGGCTAGAGTGCTAAGAATGAATGCCTCTATGCCTATGGTTGGGTGGAAGGATGAACACCCACAATCAGTTGGATGGCGGAAACCTGTAATAGATAAGCGATTTCCTACCCTGTGTAATTTAGCCGTAATTGTGTATGAGTTGGTTGTACTGTGTATGTTTAAGGAATTCTGCATATTACTTAATGGATATATTGTATCTCCCCTATTTCTTCTTGATTGTATAACTAGCCCAGTAAGAGATAATTTTGTTAGGAGATGATTTTATACTCGTAAATTCTTGTGTCCTGTGGAGGCATAAGCCAGAGTCACAAATTGTGTGTTCGTCGACCCCAGACACAGTTTCATGTATGCATGCCAACCCACCTAATTTCTTAGAGTACCTTGGAGGACGAAGTTTATTAAGCTTAGGAGAGGTAGTGTAGATTGGCACAGGCTCTCTCCGAGGAAAACTGAACCCAGAACTCCTCAAGTCCTAGACAAGCTCAAGAAGGATCGCACCGTTGTGTGCAAGAACCCAGCATGGAGTGCAGAGGTCGAGAAACCCTTTGGAGGTGTCATAGCATATGAAATCTTAGAAGTGATAGAGACCATGATCAAAATCAGATTTGAACCATTGGTTCAATTCGGGGAAATAGAGGTGAGGATTTCCCCAAAGTCCTGAAAGGTGAATCGCCAATTCACAGGGGAAAATCTGGACCGTTGGAGCCTATGTCCAGACAACCGGAGAAGAGTGCACATGAGAATAGATCTGAACTGTTAGATTGAGCACAGGGGACCGATAGTCATTGGATCTAGAGGAGGGTCCATGAGATAAGTTCTGAAATCATTAGAGCTGTCCATCAGAAGGGATGCAAGGGGAGAGCTTAATATTTCACTGACTCATAAAGCAAGAAGGTCAAAGAACATATTGTTCAAACTAGCAATGTGCAAAGTCGTGATTTGATCGTAGCCATCCATCAAGGAGAGCATGTGGCGAAAGCTCATGCCTTTTCTTACTCGTGACTCGTAGGAGTCAACGGGTAAAGTTTTAAGGACTCGCGATGCGTGAAATCGTGAAAGGATCCAGACCGTTAGATCCTAGCCACAAGAGAACCATTGGATCAGAACCTCCACGTGGTATAGAGTATCGGGGGTTCAAAGTTTGAAAGAATTTATTTTTGACTACATAAGTCATGAAGTCTCAAGCATTGAGGACTCGTGTGAACACGTGGCACATATGTTAGGTGGGGACCGCGTGTTTGATAGGTGGTGGACACATGTTGCCTGGGAAAGAGTCAACCCATTGTTGACTTATTGTGTTTCAGGGTTTCGAAGGGTGAAGAAGTTTCACCTTGATCGCTAAGGTCACAAAATGTTGAGAGCCAAGGTCTCATGTGACGGGCAACAACAACACAACTCGTAAGCAGAGTACAATGAAGGAGACAAGTGGCGTGTACACATCGCTTTGGCAGAGTCCACGTAATTTTGACCTTTCACATTTCGTGGATTCGCAAAGGAGGATCACGAGCACTCAACACTCCAACTCGCAAAGTCGTGAGTTGTGAGTAGTGCTAGTGTTTAGCCTAGCCTATGGTTATATGTAGTAGGTGCTAGTGAGGAGGGAGCCATACCCCTATCGTATTTCGGGTATCGGTGTTTGGGAAAAGAGGAGTCAAGAGCCTTGACTCTCCAACTCATGAGTTGCGAAAGGCGCTTGCACTAAGGCCAGGTTGTGGTCACTTGGAGGAGGATAAGGAAAGGGATGGTCTGTGCTAGGGATGGTCTGTGGGAGGATAAGGGAGGAGGATAAGGGAAGGGATGATTTTGTCCCTCGAAGAAAAGACAAAAAAACCAAATTTAGTTGTCGTAGTGGGTGTGTGACAAATTGGTATCAGAGCATGGTTACAACACTTGGCCTACTTGGGCTCATGTACAAGTCACGTAAGGAGATATAGTTATCTGCATTTACTCCTTCAGGAGAAGGACTATAGATTGAACTTGTGTTTTTGGGAATTCTTGTTGAATTTCAACAGAAGAATTTCTTTAACCTCTTTGTCAAAGTGGCGACTACTCTTACCTAAGTAGGGATATGCTAATTAACATTGTTAATAAGACTTGAATGTGGATAGCTGAAGGTGCCAGGGTTCTGTCAAGGGTATCTGAAGCCCAAAAGCTGAAAAACTTGATGTTAGTGATGTCACCTCTAAGCATGGGTAGTTGGAACATTAGCCACTAATGATGGCTGGTTATATAATGGTTAATACCTTTGTGGGCCTAAAGGAATCTGAGAGGATCAGGTAGGATCCTTGGTTGTATAATTCCTACTTTATATTAAAATCAGAGTATATAACTCCTCATGACCAGAGAAAAGTGAGATGGGTAAGACCCTATGAACACTGAAGCAAGAAGGTTTTCTTGCTAAGACGTTGTTGCATAAAGAGAAAAGTGACCCTGGTTCGTTATAGCCATGAGAGAAGACAACAATAACACAAGGTATGACTATGAGATTAGTCTTGTAAGTGACTGAAGTCTCAAACTAAAGGACACTAATGATGAAATTAAACTATCAAGTGAATGCATTAGGTAAAAAGGTGCAATAGATGAACCTACATATACATGAATGTGTATACGTGATCATAAGGATTCTTGGAAGATCCTTGGAAAAAAAAAAAGGATATAGAAG
>SNQJ01S0096905.1:29158-48554 GCA_010110895.2 Picea sitchensis
AAGAGGTTTTCTCCCTTTATGGGTTTCCTCGTGAAAAATCTGTCTCTGTGTGTATTTTATGTGTGACTGATGATCTTTACTTTTACTATCCATATGTTGTATGTTGCTTGATGACACATGAAGAAATCTTAATAAGTATTTAAAAAGTGTAAAATTGATTAAGCTTATAAACAACTGATTCACCCCCCCCTCTCAGTTGTTTTAGTATTTCCAACATGTATTTCATTTCGGGTATCGGCGTTTGGAGAAAGAGGAGTCGAGAGCCTTGACTCTCCAACTCATGAGTTGCAAAAGGCTCTTGCGCTAAGGATAGTTTGTGGTCACTTGGAGGAGGATAAGGGAAGGGATGGTCTGTGCTAGACCCCATAGAAATTCAAGGATTTTGTCCCTCGAAGAAAATACAAAAAAAAAAAAATTAGTTGTCATAGTGGGTGTGTGACACCTGAGGGGTAGGAGTGTTGGGTTTAGGGCAGGGAAGTGGATTTTCTTCTCGAGGAGAAGATGACCCGATGTTCCTTCTTGGGACTCTTATTGGATTTCAACCAATTCTGAGTGCAAGCAATGATGATTTCGGTGTGAATTTCATCCTTGAGTTCGCTGATAAATCCTTCCCTAAAAAAAACATATTTCATGCCCTTCATTCAGAAATCCAAGTGCTCAAAGGAATAAATAAAATCTTCCAATGTTCTAGACTGTCTCAACTTGGTCATATGTCCTAAATGGTGAGTGTTTCTATCAAAGAGTTCATACAAATATGCAACAAACTGTGACCAGGAAACATACCCTTGGTGTGGATTGCAATTCCATTTACACCATTTCCATATTTTTTAATTCAAATAGAGAATTTCATAATGAAGCTTGGTTAACTCATCAATGATACCATGCAGGGAGAAATAATTTTCAATCTAATTAACCCAAGCTTGTGGATCCGATCTATAAAATTTGTTGACCTTGACTCTGGGGAGATGAGGGTCAAATGGTAGGGATTTTTATTGAGAGTGTATGAAACTCCCCCCTTCCTAACTAAGGGACATTATTGTGTGAAATACACATAAAAATGAAATTTACAAATAACTAATTTAATTCTTTTATTGTTATCTGATTTCCTGTAGCTTACAACTACAAATTAAATAGATTTAACAACTATATACAACCATATAATAGATGCATCTACAACATGATAATAATCAACATGAAATGCAACTAAACATATGATTACAACAACATATAAATCATTCTCATTTACATGGATTTCATGCACAACAATAACACATGTAAATAATTGAGCAACACGATACAACATTTATCTTTAAACAAGAATTGTGCAACTAGTTGCTTGGGACGAATGTTCCATCCAACCATGGACTGATTGTTCCAAATATCAATAAAAACTCACCCCCGAGTTGAGGATAGTAATCCATAAAAGAGGGTTCTCTCTCACATTCCCTTCATAGATCATAAAACTCACAACCCAACTGATATTCTCCTACATCCATCTCAATTTTTCACCATCTTTCTTCCTCTTGACCTGCCCAACCCAAGGAATGTACCATTAATTTATCATGGATAACCCAAGGGATTTACCATCTGTTTATTAGGATTAACCCAAGGAATGTGCCACTCTTTTATCAGGGTCTCTCTGGAAGATTAAGCTAGTAATATCTCATCTAGGAACTCAAGGGAAATTTCTGCTAAGAAAACTATCAACAAACCAACAACAAACACTTGCTATTTTAGTGAAATTAACACATGCGTTCACTCTTCAATATTGACAACCTATATCTTCAGTTTTCCAACTCCAATTTGCTCCAATTATGTTCCATATTGATTTGTATATCTCCCTCCATGGTTGTGCCATATCCAAGCTCTCTTTCTTCCTCTCTCCTTGCTTCCCATGCACAAAACTTGAATAACTAAAAATTGTTGTCCCAACCCATATGGATTTCCTCTCCTTTGGATTTATTTCTTGACTCACACACTTCTCCAATATTATTTTACTCAACCCACATGTGACCAATAACTTTGGGATGTGACTACTCACACCCACTATAACATCCCAAAAAATAAATTTATTTTTAAGTCTGAAATTGCTTAGGAAATTATTTCCATTTTTGGTAAATTCAAAACTGGAAAATTATTGCCATTTATGGAAATTTCGAATTTCAAATTTAGTTAATTTTAATTGATGATTATGATTGTTGGGCAGAGATCTAATTTGACTCAACTAACTATTTGACTATGACACTTGTATGAAACAAAATATTTTATATTTATTATTGATGAACAAATGGAACAACCAGGTTAAAATCACCTGACCATGACTCCATGAGAGGGGAACATATTGGAACTTCCTTAGGAATGAATGTTACAAGTGGGAAATCATGTATTTGGCCATTGGAAGCCCCTGAAAATCATGGATTTGGAAATCTACGAAAATTCCTAAGGGGAAAAAGACCTAGGCAAGATTGCTTTTAGATATATAAGATATGAGAGGAGGCAGGATGTTGCCTAGTATGCTGGGAGAAGTAATGATCTCTTTTTGTTATGAACATTGTTTTCTGAGTGTGAGGAAAAGAGAAGTTACTAAAATTGAAGGAATTTTTCTAAAGAGGAGTTCTGAGTTTGCCCTCATGGATTCATGGTTAGGATAGGGGGTGAATGGGACAAGTAAGTTGGTTGTTCTGTTCTAAGGTTGGGAGGAAATTGGTTGTTGCATTTGTTATTCAGAAATTGTTCATATATGTCTGTCTACTCCTTCTTTGTTCAATTTTGTTTGGAATTATTGGCTGATAGAATCACATATGTTTAGATTTGAATGAAGTACTCTGTTTTATTAAATTCTAAAGCAATGAAATGAAATGTAGGATAAACCCTTACAGTTGAACTGTAACTGTTGAACAAACCTTTCTAAGTATCTTAGCTGGAATGAAATCGAATTATGGAGATGTATTATGAAATATAGTTGTGGTAAATAAAATACTATTTCATTATACTATGCTAGAAATCACTACCAGATCGATGAATCATATGCATATGGTTATTTATGTTTTGCAAGTAAACTTTAGACTGTGCGACTACTATTCTGGAATTAAATCTGAGATAAAAAACGTTTACAGGGTCATCCCTTAATTCTAGATGAATTTCCCTATCGATTAATCACTGTTGAAATTGATTAGATACAATAGGAAGTAACTGTGTATACATATATGTGTGTGTGTGTGTGTGTGTGTGTGTGTGTGTGTGTGTGTGTAAATAACTTTACAAAATTACATGATTCATTATAAATGTTACTGTATGCATATCCAACAAGTGCTAAAAATATATTTGAAGATGAACAATCTAACTAGTCATAAATACATTGATGGAAATGAATGATAGAAAGTGAACAGTCTAACCTGTCAAAAACACATGTCTAGAAATGAAATAATGGGAAGTGAACAGTCTAACTGGTCATAGATAAATCTATGGAAATGAAATGATGGAAAGCGAATAGTCTGTCTAGTCCCAAATGAAGATTTGGAAAAGAAAAATAATATAAGGAGAAACGAATAGGCTAGCAAATCGCATACAAAATTCTGGAAATCCAATAATAGAGGAACGAAGACCTGATGAGTCAAAAGATAGAGATTTTGAACACCTACAATTTGTATGTACATATATTTCTTCGATAAATTCAAATTACACAACTATATTAACAAATCATATAATCGTTCCAAATTTTGCATAAGTGTCAGACCGAAATAGATAAATGACTGATAGAGCTTCCATCTAAGTTGACTATTCAATTATAAACAATGGTATAGTCCTGCTCACATCATCCTATTACACATCAATAGAGTTTTAGTCTTTATGTCTTTCTTTAAACTGAATATACATAGACAATAGATCAGCCATCGTTATGAATGATCAGACTCGTTCACGATGATACCATTCTAGATTTATAATCTCATATATCCTTAGAAAACCTAAGCACTCTCTCAAGAGTGGTGATATGGAACCTAAATACCTTTTGTGCATATGGCAAGGGCCTGAGTCTGGAATTTTGCATGGTCGAATGTCCCTGGAAGGAAACACAATTTATTATTAGTAATTATTCAACAGAAGTGAAACAAGTGTACCTTTCAGTAGAATGATTTAAGACAGGAAATGTTTATACCAAGTTTCACTTAACTTATGACTCAGAAACCCTGATGTCTTTTCCTTTTGCATTTTTGGTTGAGAAGACACCCCCAAGATGAAGGGGAAGGTGGTCCAAGAACCTCTTGATGGCTACCCTCCAAACAATAGGGTCCAATCATTAGAATTGGTTACCAAATCATCTAAAATAAACTCTTTAGGAAATGAAATAAATAAAAAACTTTAACATTGAAAATTTGAACTACATGGGTTCGCACGGTGCGAGTAGGCTAAAAGCATTGCTCAAAACTTTAAAACACAGAGTTAAATGCTATAGGCTAATGACGATATCAAAATATAGCATGGACTGACTATCCTTGTTGAAGAGGATGATTTTACTCCATGTTTAAACATAGAGTTAACATTCATGCCAAGTACCAGGCCTCAAATGGTATTTATCACACACAAACAACAATGATAATAGAATGAAAAACGATGACCCAAATTTAATTACAGATTCAAATAATTGCATGTTGTAGAGTATGTTATTAAAAAGAATTATTCGGTACACATAATCCCCAATATGTATTTATATATGGATATGCCAAATGTAAATACAATAATCTTTCTAAAGGAAATTACAGTCGTAAGAGTCAACTAGTAGTTTGAGGAATCTATGGAATGGTGTATTTCCAAGAAAAACTCATTACAATAGTACCCAACAGAGGTAGGAAACGTTATTAAATCCTACTGAAAGGAATTTTCTTTCACTTGAATAGAATATAACATGCAATACACAGTGTGGGTTCTACCCTATCAAATTAACTTATGGACTAGAACTCTCGCATGGTCTCATAGAGGCACAACGCTAGGTAACAATGCTTAAAGGTAAGGGTAACCCATAAAAGAGAATAAAGGGACAACGAAAAACCCCATAAGTAAATACAAATACGTTAAATCCTGATAAAATTCTTGTGCAAGTTTGTGGAAGACGAAAACAAACAGGCGGATTACCGAGAAGGTTCCAAAAGGATTTAGAATAAAAAACAATGAAGTCCACTTATCCAGGAGGGAGAAAATTCCATGGAGTTATGAAGAGAATAACGATAATGGGGAAAACTTTTCTAAAAGTCATAATAAGAATTATAGTACATAGAGTTTTCCTTCTACTATAATGAAAACCCAAAGGTTCCATCCAACTACTAGAATACATGACCATTGTGAACTTACCAGGGAGGTCGGGTAGTGTTCCCTGCTTCCATCGGGTAAAAATACTCCAAGATACCGACCTCCCTCCTTGAGAAAAAACACAGAGTTAATTCAAAAATTTCACAAAGACAAAACTCATCAAGTCCTATAAAACCCTTACTACATAGAGTAGATGACGATGGTACGAAGGGTGGCTCTGGCCATGTGATGGGGAAGATATGGTGCGATCATATTGGATGAAGGGTCTAGTTATAACCTTGGGCCTCAATTCATAGGGTCTCCATTAAAGGTCGTTCATAGGTTTAACTCACCTCTGACAGGAACCCATCCTTTCATATTACGTTAATGCGAAGTGAAGGATAGTTTCCTTCATGGCATGACACACTGGACCATCAAACTCTAATTGATAACTTTTTTTATGGATAATCTTGTTAACAAAATCTTTATTATAATGGTAATCAGAATATCTATGCACAACCAATGATCATAGGGGAGTTGTTTGATTTATTTGGCCATGTGAAATAATGTCAAACACCTTATGTTAAGCCTAAACATTTTTCACTAAGAGTGTACACTCCCAACCCCTTTGTAAAGTGAATATAGTCTATGGTATATGATTTGTATTTCAAAAGGTCAAGTGTTATTTCCCTTGCACGAAGCATGGAAACCTTAAAGAAGAGTATATGTTTTGAGAATTTCCTAAGTCTAATACCACATAGATATATAAGTATTAGAATAATAGTAGGATTGAAGGGTTAAAAAGGGATGGATATTAATAGGTAGAGATTATTTGTATAGGATTCTCTGAAGTAAGAGTTAAGTTGGAGTAGACATGTTCTTGATGTGATTGTTCATCCTTTGATATCCAAAACATAAGAATATCGCAGAAATTTACAATGATGATAAATACCTACTTCTCTTAACTACAAGTCTTCTAGAATAAATTGAAGATTAATGCTCCTATGATTTTTTTTTTTTATTTTGGCTTATTTGGGGTACATTAAATATGGTATCAGAGCAAAGTTTACAACATTTGGACCTTGAGCAAGGACAAATTATTTACTTAGTATATATTTTCCTGTTTATGTAAAACTAACAAAACAATTACTGTTACAAACAAAAAACACTTTACTCTGTTGTAATCATGGCCGCCCAGGATGAATAAAAAATCAGACTCAAGGAGAATCCTGAAAAAATACCTCCTGAATATCAGAGGCAGAACAGTGACGAAATTTCACCTATCAAAGTTCTGGAAACTATGAGAAATCTCATTGTTGAGCTGCAAGTTTTCAAAGAAGACAATGAGAAATTGAAAAAGGCACAGCAGGAACAACATGAAATCAGTGAAGTCCTGCTCCGAAGTATAGTGACAAAAAAAATCCCAAATGACGATAACCGGGAAGAAGACGTCAGTAAAAGGGCCTCCAAGAATTCTGGTCTTGAAGTAGAAGAAGGGGACAACTCATCTAAAGGTACACCTTCAACTGAAGATAAAACAAAAACATGAAGAAAAAGGAAACAGGTAGATCACCTTGAGGGAGATTTTAAGAAAATCAGAGCATCTACCTTTGACGGGGAATCTATAACAGGGAAATAAGCTACAACATGGTTATTAGACATCAAGAAGTATTTCTAGATATACAACTATTCCAGCAATATGAAGGTCAGAATGGCCATCTATAATTTGAAAGGAAAGGCTAGCATATGGTGGCAAGACCTAAAGTTGGCCAAGGGCCTAAAGGAAAAACATATGGTGGTCATATTTTAAAAAATAATTTAAGAAACAATACCTATCTCAAAGTTACTATGAAAGAAAAACCAAATAATTTTATGAGCTATGACTCAGTCAAATGACTATGGATGATATGATAAGAAAACTCCTGGAATTTCTAAGGTTTGTGCCTTATATCCAAGAGGACAAAGTGAAAATCTAGTGGCTCCTAAGTTGTTTACCATAGTCCTATAAGGACATAATCGAATTTGATAATCCCAAGTCCTTGAGCATAGTTTTCAGGAAAGCTCGAATGTATTATGACTGATACAAACAACAATCAAAATTTCTTAAGGCTTGGAAAGATAAGAAGCAAGACCGAGTGAACCAACGGAAGATTGGATATCAACCAACTCCTTATTAGAATGCAGCAAAGATTTTTCCAAGGAAATATTTTCACTCCAACAATCAGAATACCCAAGGAGGTGGTAAACCAGTAAATTTGGGAACAAAGAAGTTTGGGGACAACCCCCGTGAATTGTTAAAATGATGGGAATGTGGAGAACCTAACCTAAGGAGGAATTGTCCACATTTGACTTCAGTAGCCAGAACTACAGTTCACAATCAATAGGAAGCCTCTACAGTGGTAAATGTAGGAAGAATCTTACATTGGACCAACGCAGTCATGGATGGTCGGCAAGCTGACCACCAGTCCTCAGTGGTAGAAATTGAAGGTAAACTTAATAACACTCATATTTATGTTTTAATTGATCCTAGAGATACATTGAGTTATATCACTCCTGGTATAGTGAAGTCAAATAAACTTAGGAAAACAAGACATGCAAAATCTTGGCTAGTACAACTAGCAACAGGAATGAAAAGAAAAGTAGTCGATTTTATTTATGAATATGAGTTCAGTTTAGGTGGTCAAAACATAAAGAAAAATATGAACATTCTACCGTTAGGGTCTTATGACATGATTATTAGAATGGATTGGTTAGAAAGGCATAAAGTAGTGTTAGATTGTTATGAAAAATGACTCAAGTATAAAGACGAAAATGACATTGCAAGGATAGTTCAAGGTATACAAAAACCAATGTCAGATAGACATATTTCAGCAATGCAATTTAAGAAATGCATGAGAAAGGGTTGTTAGATTTATTCCATCCAAATAACAAACTTGTTAGAAAAAGAAACTAAAACCATCTTGGAGGATTTTTTCATCTTACATGACCTCAAAGATGTGTTTGTTGATGATATACATGAATTACCCCCAAGGAGGGAGATAGACTTTTCTATCAACCTACTACCTAGTTCAGCCCCTATATCTAAAGACCCTACCGAATGAGTTTACCAAAATTAATAGAATTAAAAATTTAATTACAAGAATTATTGGACAAAGAATATATGAGACCGAGTGTTTCACCATGGGGAGCACCAGTCCTCTTTGTGAAAAGGAAAGATGAAACTCTGATATTATGCAGCAGTTACAGACAACTAAACAAAATGACTATTAAGAACACGTACCCTTTACCTAGGATCAATGATCTATTCGATCAAGTAGGTGGGGAAAATATTTTTTCGAAATTGGATTTAAGATCTGGTTATCACCAGGTTAGAATAAAATATGAGAGATAAGTAAAACAACATTTCGAATGAGATATGGACATTAGAAATTTTTTGTTATACCATTTGGTCTCACTAATGCATCAACCACATTTATGTGTCTAATGAATGGTATTTTCAGTCAATACTTGGACATGTTTTTTTTTGTATTTATTGACGATATCCTAGTGTATTCTAGAATAGAAGAAGAACATGAAGAGAACATAAGGATAGTTCTGCAAAATTTGAGAAAACACAAACTGTATGCCAAATTCGATAAATGCGACTTTTATCAGAAGAAAATACAATACCTAGGACATGTAATATCTGAGGAAGGTATCGCAGTCGATCCTAAGAAAATAAGAGCCATCATGGAATGGTCAATTCTGAAGGATGTAGTAGACATCCGGTCATTCATGGGAATCACTGGATATTACCGCATATTTATAGAGGGGTTTTCCAAGATTGCATACCCTATCACATCATTACAAAAGAAGGGAACTAAGTTTAACTAGTCACAGAAATGTCAGGACATTTTTAATAAGTTAAAGGAATTGTTAACAACCACGCCCATTTTAAAAGTAGCAGATCCGAACAAAGACTTCATAGTCTGTTTGGATGCAATTAAAGAAGGACTAGGTGGTGTCCTAACTCAAGAAGAGCACATGATTTTTTATGAGTCTTGAAAAACTAAAGGAACACGAACGAAACTACGTCACTAATGACTTAGAGTTGGAAGTTGTAATACATGCCTTATGGATGTGGAGACACTACATAATGGGTAGAAAATTTCTGCTATTGACGGATAACAATGATGTGAAATTTTTGTTTAGTCAATCGGACCTTAATGCAAGGAAAGCAAGATGGTTGGCCTTCTTGAGAGAATTTGAATTTGAGGTAAGACATATCAAGGGTAAGGAAAACAAGGTGGTTGGTGCCTTAAGAAGAAGAGTTCCTGGGCTGTTTGAAATAAACATTAGCAGGGAAGAAAGCAATCTTGAGCAAAGGATAAAGGTTGCAGGTAATAACAATGAAAATTACACTAAAAGAGTGGAAGAATTACAAGAGAATACAAAAAATTCAGACAAAACAGATCTGATTTTGGACATAAAAGGTCTGCTATGATTCAAAAACAGAATATACATACCAAATTCGGTTGAACTAAAGTCAATAGTTTTGGATGAGGTACACAAGAATCCATATTTTGGCCATCCTGGATACCAGAAGAGGGTAACAACACTAAGGAAGTTATTTTATTGGCCTAATATGAAGAGAGAAACAAAAAAATACTTAGCTAAGTGTCAATATTGTCAGCAGGTAAAAGATGAACACCAGCATCTAGCCAGCCTGTTGCAGCCCTTACCTGTTCCAGAATGGAAATGGGAGACTATATCACTGGACTTTATTACATGTTTGCCTAGAACCCCAAAACAAAATGATTCAATTATGGTGGTAATCGATAATCTTAGTAAGTTTGCACAATTTATTCCTGTAAAATATACTTTTAAAGATATTAACATCATTGAAATATTCATGAACGAAATTTTTAGACTGCATGGTATTCCTAAAATGGCTATTTTGGATAGAGACATAAAATTTACATCTTCTTTTTGGAAAGAATTGTTTGCAGGGTTAAATACTAACTTAAATTTCAACACAAGTTATCATCCACAAACGGATGGGAAAACTGAACATACAAACCAAATCGTAGAAGATATGCTACGTATATATGTAAGAACAAAACCAAGCAAGTGGGAAGACTACCTACACTTGGTGGAATTTGCATACAACAATGGTTACCAAACTTTGACTAAGATGATACCTTTCGAAGTAATGTACCATAGAAAGTGTACGACTCTGATTAGCTGGGATAACCTAGTTGATAGACTCATGGTGGGACCAGAAATGATCCAAGAAATGGAGAGAACGGTAAGAAAAGTACATTCGAACTTAAAAGAGGCTCAGGACAAACAAAAAAGTTACGCAGACCTCAAAAGAAGACACCTAGAATTTCGAGTGGGAGACCATGTCTACTTAACAGTAAAGGCCAAAAGAAGTTCGCTAAATCTAGGGAACTGTGCCAAATTGGCACCTAGGTTTTGTGGCCCTTTCGAGATATTAGCTCGAATTGGACCCATAGCATACCAACCTGCACTTCTTGCCAATCTGAAAATTCATAATGTATTTCATGTTTCTCTGTTAAATAATTATGTCCGTGACCCTACTCATATGATCGTTTGGAACTTGGTGTAGGTGTAAATAGAAGGTGATTTCCAAGCGAAAGCTTTATGAATTCTAGACAGGAGAGAATTAACACTTTGGAATAGAGTCGTTGCCCAGGTAAAAGTGCAATGGAAGCACTTTAGCCCTGATGAGGCCACTTGGGAGTTGGAGGGAGATTTGCAGAAATCTCATCCAATATTGTTCCAAGAAAGGGATGAACATTGAGGACAATGTTTTATTGAAGGGGGAAAGGATGTAACATCCCCAAAAATAAATTTATTTTTAAGTCTGAAATTGCTTAGGAAATTATTTCCATTTTTGGTAAATTTGAAACTGGAAAATTATTGCCATTTATGGAAATTCCAAATTTCGAATTTAGTTAATTGTGATTGACGATTATGATTGTTGGGTAGAGATCAGATTTGACCCAACTAAATATTTGACTATGACACTTGTATGAAACAAAATATTTTATATTTATTGTTGATCGACAAATAGAACAACCAGGTTAAAATCAGCTGACCATGACTCCATGATAGGGGAACATGTTGGAACTGCCTTAGGGATGAATGTTACAAGTGGAAAATCATGTATTTGGCCATTGGAAGCCCCTGAAAATCATGGATTTGGAATGCTACGAAAATTCCCAAGGGAAAAAAGACCTAGGCAAGATTTCTTTTGGATATATAGCATATGAGAGGAGGTCGAATGCTGCCTAGTATGCCGCGGGAAATAATGATATATTATTGTTATGAACACTATTTTCAGAGTGTCAATAAAAGAGAATTTACTGAAATTGAAGGACTTTTGTTGAGGAGGATTTCTTAGTTCGCCCTCATGGTTTCATGGTTAGGCTAGGGGGTGAACGGGACAAGTAAGTTGGTTGTTCTATTCTAAGGTTGGGAGGAACTTGGATGTTCCATTTTTTATTTAGAAATTGTTTAGATATGTCTATATACTCCTTCTCTGTTCAATGTTATTTGGAATTATTGGTTGATAGAATCACATCTATTTATATCTTAATGAAGTACTATGTTTTATTAAATTCTAAAGGAATGAAATGAAATGTAGGATAAACCCTTACAGTTTAACTGTAACTGTTGAACAAACCTTTCTAAGTGTCTTAGCTGGAATGAAATCGAATTATGGAGATGCATTAGGAAATATAGTTGTGGTAAATAGAATACTATTTCATTATACTGTGCCAGAAATCACTACCAGATCGGTGAATCATATACATCTGGTTATTTCCGTTTTGCAAGTAAACTTTAGACTGTGTGAATTCTATTGTAGAAGTAAATCTGAGATAAAAAAATTTTTATAGGGTCATCCCTTAATTCTAGATGAATTGCCCCATCGATTAATCACTGTTGGAATTGATTACATACAATAGGAAGTAATTGTGTATAGGGATGTGTGTGTGTGTGTGTGTGTATATATATATATATATATATATAAATATATATATTTGTGTGTGTGTGTATAAATAACTATACAAAGTTACATGATTCATTCTAAATGCCAGTGTATGCATATCCAACAGGTGCTAAACATATATTGAAAGACAAACAGTCTAACTAGTCATAAATACATTTTTGGAAATGAATGATAGAAAGAGAATAGTCTAACCCATCATAAACACTTGTCTGGAAATGAAATAATGGGAAGTGAACAGTCTAAATGGTCATAGATAAATCTCTAGAAATGAAATGATGGAAATCGAATAGTCTGTCTAGTCACAAATGAAGATCTAGAAAAGAAAAATAATATAAGGGAAAACGAATAGGCTTTAAAATCGCATATGAAATTCTGGAAACACAATAATAGAGGAATGAAGACCCGATGAGTTGAAAGACAAAGATTCTGAAAACCTACAATTTGTATGTACATATATTTCTTCGATAAAATTGAATTACACAACTATATTAACAAATCATATAATCGTTCCAACTTCTGCATAAGTATCAGACCAAAATAAAGAAATGACTAATAGAGCTTCCATCTAAGTCGACTATTCAATTATAAACAATGGTATAGTCCTACTCACATCATCTTATTACACAACAATAGAGTTTTGGTCTTTATGTCTTTCTTTAAATTGAAGATATAGAGACAATGGATTGACAATCGTTATGAATGAACATATTCACTCATGATGATATCATTCTAGATTTAGAATCACATCTATCGTTAGAAAACCTAAGCACTCTCTCAAGAGTGGTGATATGGAACCTGAATACCTTTTGTGTGTATGCCAGGGGCCTGAGTCCACAATTTTGCAGGGTCGAATGTCCCTGCAAGAAAACACAATTTATTATTAGTAATTATTCAACAGAAGTAAAATGAGTGTACCTTTCAATAGAATGATTTAAGATCGAAAATGTTTATACCGAGTTTCACTTAAGTTATGAATCATAAACCCTAATGTCTTTTCATTTCACATTTTTGGTTGAGCAGATGCCCCCAGGATGAAGGGAAAGGTGGTCGAAGAACCTCCTAATGGGTACCCTCGCAACAAGAAGGCCCGATCATTATAATTGGTTACCAAATCATCTAAAACAAACTCTTGAGGAAATGAAATAAATAAACAACTTTAACATTGAAAATTTGAACTGCATGGGTTCGCATAGTGCGAGTAGGATGAATGCATTGCTCAAAACTTTAAAAAATAGAGTTAAATGCTATAGGCCAATGACAATATCAAAATATAACATGGACCAAATGTCTGTGATAAAGAGGATTATTTTAATCGACGTTTAAACATAGATTTAACATTCATGTCGAGTACTAGGACTCGAATGGTATTTATCACACACAAACAACAATGATAACAGAATAAAAAGAGATGACCCAAATTTAATTACAGATCCAAATAATTGCATGTTGCAGAGTATGTTCTTAAGACAAATTATTCGGTACACAAAATCCCCAATATCTATTTATATATGGATATGTAGAATGAAAATACAATAATCTTTCTAAAGGAAATTACCGTCGTAAGAGTCAACTAGTAGTTTGGGGAATCTACAGAATGGTGGACTTCCAAGAAAAACTTAGTACAATAGTACCCAACAGAGGAAGGAAACGTTATTAAATCCTACCCAAAGGAATTTTCTTTCTCTTGAACAGAATATAACATGAAATACACAACGTGGGTTCTACCCTATCAAATTAACTTATAGACTAGAACTCTCATGTGGTCTCATAGAGGCGCAACACCCATAGAAGAGAATAGAGGGACAACACAAAACCCCATAAGTAAATAGAAATACGTTAACTCATGATAAAATGCCTATGAAAGATTGTGGAAGCTAGAAACAAAAAGGAGGAGTACCGAGAAGGTTCCATAAGGATTTAGAATAAAACAACAGTAAATTCCACTTATCCAGGAGCGAGAACAATCTAGGTAGTTATGAAGAGAATAATGATAATGGGTAAAATTTCACTAAAAGTCATAATAAGAATTATAGTACAGAGAGTTTTCCATCTACTGTAACGAAAACCCAAAGGTTCCATCGAACTACTAGAATACGTGACCATTGTGAACTTACTAGATCAGTTGGGTAGTGTTTCCTACTTCCATCGAGTAAAAATCCTCCAAGATACCAACCTACCCTGTTGAGGAAAAAAACAAGGTTAATTTGAAAACTTCACAAAGACAAAACTCATTGAGTCATGTAAAACCCTTACGACGCAAAGTAAATGATGATGGTACAAAGGGAGGCTCTGTCCATGTGGTGGGGAAAAGATGGCACGATCATACTGGATGAAGGGTCTATTGATAGGCTCGAGCCTCAATTCATAGGGTATCCATCAAAGGTCATTCAAAGGTTTAACTCACATTTGACAGGAACCCATCATTTCATATTATGTTAACGCGAAGTGAAGGACAATTTTCTTCATGGCATGACGCACTGGACCATCAAACTCTAACTTCCAATGTTTAGTTAAGACATCATTCAATTAAAGAAGGGCTAAATTTTGTTATGTATAATCTTGTTAACAAAACCTTTATTATAATGGTAATCGAACGATCTATGCAGAACTAGTAATCATAGGGGAGTCATTTGATTTATTTGGCCATGTGAAATAATGTCAAAAACCTCATGTTAAGCCTAAACATTTTTCACCAAAAGTGTACACTCCTGACCCCTTTGTAAAGTGAATATAGTCTATGGTATATGATTTGTATTTCAAAAGGTCAAGTGAGGTTTCCCTTGCGCGCAAGCATGGAAACCTTAGGGAAGTGTATAGATTTTGATAATTTCCTAAGTCTAATACCACACACACACATATATATATAAGTATTAGAATAATAGTAGGATTGAAGGGTTAAAAAGGGATGGATATTGAAATGTATATATTATTCGTATAAGATTCTGTGCAGTAAGAGTTAAGTTGGAGTGTAAATTTTCATGATATGATTGTTGATCATTTGATAGCCAGAACATAAGAATCTTGCAAAAATTTACAATGATGATAAATACCTACTTCTCTTAACTACAAGTCTTCTAGAATAAATTGAAGATTAATGTTCCTCATTTTCTTTTTTTTTTTTGGAAAATTTGAGGTACATTACACCCACCCTCTTACATGTATTCAATGATTGTCTTAGGGAACACTCAATAAGAAATGGGAAGGTTGATATACAAATACCAAATTTAGAAAAATGGGTTGGATTAATATACATGGGTAATTCTCCCCTTGGACCCTTCTTGGCCATTATCCTAGGCACTCCCCCCTCTTGTGAATTAATTCATCCCCCATCTCTTGTTCATCTCCCCTTAACAATTGGCATCACATTTTATTATTAAGACACATAATACAATTCACATATTATATCACTTTAGTGATAGCTACACATTATATCTACATAATAATCAATTAAAATATAGATTATAGTGGGGATGTTACATTCTCCTTCCCCTACAATTGTGCACCATCCTTGGTGTGCTCTATGCTGATATACATATATATGAAAATTCACATCACAATACTTAGAATTAAAAATTCTACAATTTAACAACTCCAACAATAACTCCAACAAAAATCTCATGTTCCTCTCAACTCGCCGACCCAAGGAATACACCATTCATTTATCAAGGATAACCCAAGGGATGTATCATTTGTTTCTCAGGGATAACCCAAGGTATGTACCATTTTTTTTTATCAAGTCTAACCCAAGGAATGAGTTGTTCTTTTATCGAGGTCCCCAACGCAGTTGGCTAGGAATCTAAGATGTGGTTCTATAATTTTAGTTTCTCAAAATGGAGTCTTGCATTATGTTTTCTTCATGCTCTCATGTAGCATCTTCAAGACCGTAGCAGGACCATTGAACCTTTATCAGCCCTATGCCTTTGTTGCTGAGCACTTTGAATTTCTGGTCTAGGATCTGTACTAGTTCCTCCTGGAAATCCCCTTTGTGCTCCACCTGGATCACATAACAATCAATTATGTGGTTAGGATAAGGCACATATTATTTAATGATGACACATGAAATACATTATGCACTCTCATGGATGCAAGAAATGTTAACATGTATGCAATTGGCCCTATCTTTTCTAATATTTAAAAATGCCCACAATATCTCACTGCCAAGTTTGCGAAAATTCCTAATCTTAGAGAGATTCTCTTTTCCTTCACTTTCAAAAAAACATGTTCTCCCACTTTAAAATATCTAAAAATTGTTTTCCTGTCTGCATAACGTTTCTTCCTATCATGGCCACCATTTAAATTATGCTTTATATTTTCCATTTTCTATTCCATTTCCTTTAACAATTATGGCCCAACAACTACTATGTTTGTTGGATTATCCCAACTCAATGTAGTGTCACATTTTCTTCCATACAATGCTTCGAACAAAGTCATTTTCAATGAGGCATGATACCCATTATTGTAGGAAAATTCAACTAAATGAATATAATCTTCCCACTTTGATGGTTGATTCATCACATACATTCTAAGGATGTCCTCAATTATCCTGTTAGTCCTCTTTGTTTTCCCATCTGTTTCTGGATAATATGTTGTACTATGATTTAAATTTGTCCCAAATCCTTTTAACAAACCCTTCCAAAAATTGGAAGTAAAATTTAGATCTCTCTCTGAAACTATTACCTTAGGCACTCCATGTATCCTATCAACTTATTTCATGTAGATATATGCAATATTTTTTTTCTTGTGTGTAGTCTTTACTGGAATAAAATGTGTTTTTTTAGTCAATTTATCCACCACTACCATGATGGAATCTTGTTGCTTCACTGTTCTGAGAAACTTACTAATAAAATCAATTTTAACTACTTCCCACTTCCATTCTAGAATGGAAAATGGATGTAGAAAACATGTTGGATGCCTATGTCCAGTATTTACCTTTTGGAATTCTAGACATATGGCCATGCAATTACCCACATCTCTCTTCATTCCTAGCCAAAAGTATTGGATTGTTACTGCTACAATTGTTTTTTGATATTCCGAGTGCCCAACATATGGAACATTATGCATCTCCTTCAACACTACATTTTTCATCTCACTGGAATAGGGAACATATAATTTTCCCTTGTACATGAGAATTCCATCCTCTTCTAGCTCATAATAATTAAATTTTTGTTGAAAATTACCTTGTTTTAATGCTTCTTTTATTTTCACATAGTGTTGATATGAATTTGATACTGCAATAATTTTTTATTTCAGTTTTTTCTTGTACATGTTGATGGTTGCAATATGCACTTCATGAGATCTCTTGCTGAGTGCATCAACCAATTGATTTTCGTTTCCCTTTATATGCTTAATTTCAAAGTCATATTCACTCATAAATTCTAGCCATTTACATTGTCTGGCATTTAGTTTTGGTTGTCCAAACAAATGCTTCAGATCACAATGTTCTGTTGTTAGCTCACATTTCTTACCCATAAGGTAATTCCTCCACATTTTCAATGCATGTATAATTGTTTCTAAATCCAAGTCATGTGTGACATAATTCCTCTCATGCTCTTTTAATTTTCTAGACTCATAGCACACAACATGGTCCCTTTGAATGAGAACTCCATCGAGTCCTTCCTTGCATGCATCGATGCACACACCAAAATATTTGTTTGGATATACAATATCTAACATTGGTGCATTTGTCAATATTCCGTTCAACAGTTACAAAATCTCTTCACACTTGGAATTCCATTCAAAATTCACTCCCTTAGTTTTCAAAGAAGTGATTGGAGTTGCAATCTTTGAGAATCGTTTTATGTATCTTTGGTAATAACCGGAAAGACCCATGAATGATGTGACCTCTTTCAAATTATTTGGCGCTTACCATCCTATAATGGCCTCTATCTTCTTAGGATCAACTTCTATCCCATCTATTGAAATTATATTCCCCAAGTAGTGAATCTTCTTTTAATAAAAGATACACTTACTTGGCTTAGCATACAATTTATGCTCTCTTAAAACTTGCAATACCATTATTAAATGTTTCTCCTATTACTATTTTTCTTTAGAGCATATAAGTATATCATCTAGAAGCACAATTACAAACTTGTCTAGGTACTTCCCGAACACTCCATTCATCAAACACATAAGGAGTGTTGGGGCATTTGATAGCCTAAATGGCACTACCGTTAATTCATGATGCCCATATCTTATTATGAATATTGTCTTGTTGATGTCTTCTTCCTTTTTCCTTACTTATGATAACTAGATCTCAACTCAATCTTGGAAAATATTCTTGCACCTTTCAGCTGATCAAACAAACCATCAATTATTGGCAAGGGATACTTATTATTTATGGTAACCTTATTAATATTCATGAAATCAATACACAACATTAAGGTTTCATACTTCTTCTTCACAAAAAGAACTGAGGTTCCCCAAGGAGACATACTTGGGCGTATATACCCCGTATTAAAAAAAAAATTCAAGCTACATCTGCAACTCTTTTAGTTCTGGTATTCCCATTATCTATGTTGTCTTAGAAACTGGGGAAGCTCCTTGCACCAAATCAATAGAAAAATCAATGTCTCTCTTTGGTGGAAATCTTAGAATTTCTCTAAAAAAATATTCAAAATACCTTAATATTAGATGGTCTTTAATGCTTTCCACTTTGTATTCTAGTTTCTCTGATAGCCACAACTCTTGGAATGCCTTGAATATTTCCTTGCTTCCTTTCCTCACCAAGACATTGTTGGATTACTGAGAGGGGGGGGTGAATCAATAATAGAGCAATTTAATCCCTTTTAACCATATAATCCAAGTGTTATATCAATGATGCATTATTATCCAATAACTGCAGAGTAAATAAGCAATGAACAAATGAACAATCATACACATACACAGTACACCAATGTTTTACGTGGAAACCCAAATCAGGAAAAAACCACAAAATGATTTTTCTTATATGTCTTGAAGAATTACATTCATTGGAAGCACCAACTTCCTTTGTTTTCCAGCTGCAACTAGAAGGAGGCTCTAACCCCCTAGTTTCTCAGGCTACAATCTGAGGGAAGCTCCAACTCCCCAAATCTCTGGTTGTAGCCAGAGATTTGG
>SNQJ01S0096905.1:56851-69633 GCA_010110895.2 Picea sitchensis
CTCTTGTCCATGTTGACTTAGAAACTGGTATCACTTTTTATTATTAAGACACAGAATACAATTCACATACTACATTTCTTCAGTCATAGATAGACATTATATCTACATAAACATTAATTAAACTTGGGATTATTGTGGGGATGTTACAGTGTAGAGGTTGGTTGGTGTCAACACCTTCAGTGTGGATAAGTGGGTCAGAGGAGGGACACTAGAATATTTTCATGAATTGGTTGATAGTGGAATTGAATTCAACAATTTGGTTATCGATCTGGTCTTGGATGTGGTCCATTTTTGCATGAATGGTTAGACTGTCCCTATTTACTTGGGCATGAAGGGAAGTAAGCTCAGTACTCAATTTATGATTGGTTTCTTCTTAGTAGGTGGGAGCCGTGAGGGGATGAGAGGTAGGTCCATGGACAAGAAAATAGAGAAGTGATATATACCATGATGATCAGAGAAGTGAGAGGACACCAATGGGATAAGAGGGAAATAAGGTTGTCGGGAAGGGTATGGGTCCACGGGGTAAAAGAAAGGTTAAAAATGATAGGTATCACAACAATCAACGTGAATAGGGGAATCTAATAAGATAGGTCTCAAATAAGGGTGCGGGAAGTTAAACAAAAAGGTTGAAAAAGATAAACATCATAATGATGAGGGAGAAAATGGTAATCCAATGAGACAAGTCTCAAATAAGGGTGCGAGAAGGTAAAAGAAGGTTAGAAATGATAAGTATTACAACGATCATGGAGAAAAGGGGAATACAATGAGACAGGTCTTAGGGAACTGTGTTGGAAGGACCCATACTTTTGTTTTTCACTCCTGCAGAGTTATGCTCCAATCCAAATAATATTGCAGTGTCAAAATGCCCAAATTCTTAACAGGAAAAAATGTGTAGTAATTTCTCAACCTGAATGCAGAAGGAAAGGTTGCAAGGAAATATATATTCTTTGTTCCTTTTGATTTATGTTTTTGTCCCAAAGGTTATGGTTTTTAGAGTTCCTAGGGACAAGGGTTTACCATGTGCTATAACTCTCTAATATATGTGTGGGGTCGAATAGTACTACTTTACTCAATATTCCAGGGCACCAACTAAGGAGGGTAGACCATACCCTTATCCGTACTACTTGATTACCCAGGTACTAGAGAGTATCTTCCCTAGTGATGTTCTTGGTGTCACTATAGTAGTCAGGCCACAAATCATTTTATCTATGGATGGTTTTAGAATACCTAGGGGGGATCTCGATATACCATAGGTACTTAGGAGCATAAGTTTATATGCACGTGCCATTTGATTCACTACCACTCGAAGGGATACCAACAAGGGTTACAAGGGTGTCCAAAAATTTGAGCTTATAAGTCTCTTGTATTTCCTGTGTGTATGCTTCCCCAACCATGGATTTATGTACTGAACGACAAATCACTATAGTTTAAAGATGCCAAAACATGTCTCTACCTTGGAAAAGAAATCAACCCACAATTATTGCAAATTAAATTTCTATGATACCACTTGTTATGCACCTGGTTATGTGATATTAAGCAAAAAATAGAATATAATGGTAATTACCAACAAAACAACAAAATGTAGAGAATAACACACCAAAATTATACCTTTATTGAAATGGGATAAATTTTTACTTTCCTCTTCGAGGGGGAAACCTCCAATAGAGAAAAACTCGATTACAATAATTCTCAAGACAAAGCTTTCTCATACCTCCTACTTTTATTTATATTAGTTCTATCTTCTAAAGAACATTTTGGAGGAATATCTTTCTAGAAGTGAAAGACTCTATTAGGTCTTCTTACATTGACTTGTTTGTATTTATTAAATAAGCTTTATTAACTAATGTCAGCCTTTATTACATGAAAAATACATTATTCTATCTATGTGAGGGGTTAGGGAGGTTAGATCCCTAATAATATCATAGTCCATATTTCACATCTTGATCCACATGATCTGTTACATGATTTCGAATCAAATTCATCATATCTATAATGACCCAAAGGATATTCCTTTATAGTTTCAAGATCTAACCGAGTTCCACAAAATACATAGGATATTTTCTACATGTAACCGTGGATAGTTAGAGTGAACCCCACAAATTTGGTTTTGTTGATTCGACTTGACAAGGATCGACTTGACCGACTATCCGCCCAACTAGTAGTCAATTGTTGGGTTGGTCAATACATTACCCAACTATATTTGACTACTGGTTGACTATTTGAGTGATAGGAATATCGAATACTTGAATGAATGGTGTGGTGTGTTCGTGAATCACTCGAACGAATGTATCCAGATGAAGTTTGACCTCTTGAATGACTAACCCCAAGATATGTGTGATGAACCATCAAGGCATGATATTGTAACACATGTTTCTGCAGGTTCTTCAATCAACCAACCTTCCCCACAAATACCTTCATTGAATTCTTCATCGTTGTCAATTGTTTCTCTTCTTTTCCCAGACTACTCAAAAATGTTGTGGTGGAGATGACTTCTTGTTTTTGTATCACATGGAAGGGCTCATCCATGCCTCCAATGATTCCTTCTACCAACTTGATCACATATATACAAGGCATCCTCCCAAGGTTCCTCTTCATCGTCAAGGGTGCACTTGGTGTTATGGCCTCTTCCAATAATACTAAGAGACTTTCATGAATGAGAGGAGTGACTTTGGAAACTCTAAGGAAGTCCAATCCCAATATCATTTCATGATCATACAATGGAGCTACCAATAGATCCATGTTTCCAAACAATTCCCCCACTCTCAATGGCACTAAATGAATAATCCTTGTCACTAACATCCCTACTAAGTTCATCACTTTACATGTTCCATTTCTTCTCTTGGGTTTGTGATTAATTGACTTCGAGGATTTCTCTCTCACCAAATTTTGGTTTGCACCAGTGTTAACCAAAGATTCTATATCCAACCCACTTATTGTTGTATTCAAATTAGAGTCCATCAACTTCTTCACTTTGTGAAAACTGTCCTTGACCTCTTATCTTAAACTTCTTTAGGCATCCCACCAACATTTCCATGACTTAGCTCATTTATTCCATCATATTCTTCACTTGAACCATCTTCGTCAAGGGTTCAATATCTTTCTATGTTTGCGTGATTCAAGCCTCCTCTTTCTCAACCAATAGAGCCAACCTTCCTCGCATTAGAGAGTCCCTCACAAAATGATTTTGTGAACATAATTAACACTCAATCAAGTTTCATTTCTTATTGTGTGGTCTAGGTTGATCCTTTGTTGCTACGCTACCTTCATGTTGGATGCTCTCCGCCTTGAGTTATCTCAATGAAACCAGTCTTAAAGTCTCAATACCCCTTTCCAATTCATTCAATTTGTTGATATTAGATTATATTTGTGTGTTGAATTCATCCATCATATCCAAATCCTCTTAGATTTTCATGAATCATTGAGCTACACTCTCTCTCTTGATCTTCCAGGATTCCTCACCTGCACCATATATTTCAATATTTGATTGGTGAGTAATTTTGGTTATATCCAAGCTTCACATCCAATTCTCCCACATAATTATCCCATTGATTTATCTCTTCATGACATGATCCAAGCCACTTGGATTTCCCAAGACTTTTTCATAACTCCTCCACATTGTTCCAAGTCCATGATGAGTCCTATGATCATCTACACATCCAAGTGCTTGGTTAAACCTCAATAAATTCACCCCTAGTATGTGTATGTATATAATACTTATACAAGTATATGCTCAAACCAACTATGAAAAAACAACCCACCTTGCTGAACCATTCACCAAGGCTTGTACCAAAACTACCTCTGCGATCAAATTTGCGACAAGTCCTACAATGTAATTTGCAATGAGTTATGTGATCACCCACCTTACCGAAGTGATTCATTTCAACACAAATTCTACTCGCTATCTATATAATGTGTGCAACCAGATCGTTCTCCCACCACACTATAAACCAAAATCCTTGTCTTAATTATGATGTCGATTGTCTTTGTGATGAACTAGTTTGCACCACTGAACTATTCACCAATTCTACAATGGGATGTGAATGTTACAACTCAAATTCCTCTGCAAAAAATGGTGAAACCAACTACAAAGAACCTCAACACAACCGTTCTAACTGTGGTAGTGGTAAAGAGACAAATATACTTTGATACCACCTATCATGACCCTATAGGACACCTATTCGGACCTTGGAATCATGCACCTCTTGTAGGTATCCAACACGACAATGGTTCTTACTTGGCTTCTTGGTAACACCAAGAGTACTTTATCCAGACTATGTCGCTTCAACTAGGGAATACTCATACATTTTTATAATCTATATGAGAGTCACACTCCAACTCTGTGCAACTCACTTGTATACCTAGAAAATCTTGTTAACTGTTAGAAAAATAGGATCATGGATAAATAAAATAAAACAAATGCAAAAATATAACACAAAAGATACAAAATACAATAGAGACATAAATATACATGGTTCAACTAGTGTGGGATATGTCCACCGGAGAAATTTCCAGGTCCTTCCTTCATTATTATCTAACAAATGCACGGATATAATTTACAACATACCTGTTGTAACTTCCTCTTCTTTGTCTCAAAATATCCTCTCGCAGAATACAATATTCACTCACATACACAACCACAATACAATTCCCTCATAAAATAGGGTTTCCTTCTAGGGTAAAAAACCTTAAAATAATTTATATCGTTAGATCTCTGACCGTGCAATGAATTGTCCAGATTGAATAGAAAATTACAATATTTTACAAGTAAATTTTCCCCAAAATATCTCTTTGAGGGTATTGCCTCAGAACCGCTGCTAGGGGGGGGGGTCCATAAAGTTTCACCCCTCGAGACCCCCATGGCTCCATATGTGGGGGGCCAAGCCCCAATGCACCCTCCCATCAAGAAATGGGGTCCAAATGTGCTTGAAACAAGACCTTTGAATGATGAAGATAATCAGGCTCCAAAACCAACATTAAAAACTTAACACTTAGTCATTTAATCATACATCAATGAACATGTGAAACCTATAGAACAATTTCAAACCAAATAAGATACACACAGAAAAATAATGCGGGAGACACAAGACAATAATAACACTTGGCTAAGTCTTATTATTGAGAAACAATTACAATATGAGCACTACATTCTTGGTTTACAACTTGAGCATATTCACATGACTGGCGTCACCTAACCAAGGAATTCATAAATAGATTCATAACACCAAGACTCTTTGTCAGAACCAATTTTTAAACCTTTATGGTGTGCCCTAGATGTGCTCCTTTTCATAGACTCATTGTCTCTTCTCCCTCATAAAGCTCACTAAGTTAAAATATACTTTGGTTCTACCTCATAACATGCCTGAGACATACCTATGTTCATAATTCCCCAAACTCTCCTTATGCATCCCACTCATGGATAATTGTCTTCTATGTCTTCGCAACTTTGTGTTATTTTCTTCCTTACCTCGAAACCTTACCTCGATCGCTTGAATTTCTCTCTAGGCCTTCTTTCTCCTCCTTCCTTCTTTGGTTCTGCACCCTTGTGCACTTATATGGACTCAAAAATTTACCTTCATGAACCATTGTGTACTTTGGGTGTGTTGTGCCCATTCACGAATGATCATGCCCAAACAAAGTGATGCATCCCATTGCAGAATGATACACCCATGAAATCGTGCACTCGTCAACCCTTCACATCCCTTGGGACTGGTGCACCCCAATCTCTTTAGTGCACCCTTTCCTTGTGTGTTTCTTCGAACTAGTGATGTGACTCTTTGTGGGTGTGCCAATGGGTTCATGAAATCTCTCTAATGCTCCCATGCTAGCTAGACCAGGCGGGTCCACTCCTTGGGTGCACGCCCAAGTCACCCCATCCTTGCCCAAATGTAACCCAAGTATCCATCATCCACCACAAGGAAAGTAAGGTGTGTTCCTCCTTGGTTCCTCACATCAACATCTTGCACCCAAGGTGTTCCTGCCCATGCTCACATGTCCGCATTTACCCAACAGATCACATGCTCCTTGTTTTTTATTTCTCGACTCATCTCCAAGTCTTCCGAAGGAGCGGGCATGTTTGGCAGGTGTCATGGGAGACCTTATAGTTCTCAACAAGGACTTCCATGGGGAAATAAAAAAATACAAAAAATATCCATGCACCTCCCTCATACAAGAGATGAATATGTGCTACCTCTAATACGATTAAAAAATTCACACGTTAATATAAAGAAAAAGAAATGTAGATATAAAATAAAGAAAACAAACTCAAGAAGAGTCACAACAAGAGGATTTATTGGGACAAATACTCACTTTGTTTACTCATCCTTTTTTCTTAAATATAGAGATAAAGATTTTGGGTAGCTTCTCTCTGCCTCTAACAGAAAGGAACATATGTGTAAATTCCACGTACATTCATTGGATTACTGAGAGGGGGGGCGTGGGTGAATCAGTAATGATAAATTATACCACTTTTTAACCACAATTTGTTTTCCTTTAAATTATTCTCCATGTTCATCAGTTCATCATAAATGTATTATTGTATCATAAACATTAACATACATCATTTCATAATAATAAATAATAAACACATCCACACATAACACTAATATTTACGTGGAAACCCAATGTAGGAGAAAAACAGAGAATTATTTTATTATATGTCAATAATTACATTCAAGGAAGCACCAAATTCCAATTCTCTAGCTCCAACTAGAAGGAGGCTCCAACCCCCTAGTTTTTCATGCTAACTTGAAGGAGCCTCCAACTCCCTGATTCTCTAGCTCCAACCAGAAGGAGGCTACATCCCCCTGGGTTCTATGGCTACAACCAAAAGCTGGATACAATCACCTATTTCTTAGGCTCCAACTTGAATGAATATTTAACTCCTTCATTCTCCATCACCAACCAGAAGGAGGATACAACCCCCTTTCCTTGACCCATCCAACTGCCTAAAATATAAATGCCAAATGTATACAACCTATCACTGTCATTGTAAAACTTGTCACTATCATTGCTAACCTCTATTACTTTCACTACTAACCTTTGTCATTGTCATTGATCCAATTCTTGTTCAAAACATTCCTTCATATCCATGACATGTTTGTACTGCAACACATGGGTATCTGCACCCTTCTTAATTGCAACTCTCATATTTCTGCGTCTCTTTTTACTGCAACTTGTAGACTACCACAAAATCACCCAATATCATTGTCATTGTCTCTACCTATGTCAAATTGTCACTACAAACCTGATACTCAAAACCTATCACTGTAATCGTATCAACCAAATCAGATCTACTTACAAAATCCACTCAACCATATGAACAATATCACCAAGATGTGCATCAACCAAGACTACTCATACATCAAGTAGAGGTACTATGCCACATCATTCATAAACAAAGTGCAAACAATACTACCAACAACTGCCTTCAACAATGTACCAATCATGTGTCAACTACACATCAACTATGACTCATCAATATGTACCTACATCATCAACTACATGTCCCAGAATGTACCCAACATGTACATCAACCATATACCAAATATATATACCAATAAAACCATCAAAATTTCTCTATCAATGCATCAAACTATCTATAGCCAAATACCATAAGCCCTCCCATTAAACCATGTGCCAAAACCTCACTGTTATTTAGGATCAAGCATGTATTAACCATATACCTAGATCACTAGAAAATACCTCTCATAATGTTCCACAACATATACCAATAACACTAAGACATGAAACAATAACAACAACAACAATAATAATCTATTTTTAAGGTCACCGTGAAGCCACACCAAATTGGTGTATGAGAACCCCTTGTTTGTGGGACAAGGGACCCCCCTCCGCCCAATGATTTGACTAGTAAAGTCTATTTAGGTATACATACCCTACCCCCCTCTGGATTTGCACTTGTGACCTCTTAAGAGTAAACACATGATCTTAACCATTAGGCCCACTCAAGTTGTATGCCTCAAAACAATTACTACAATAGATGTCGTACCTCCAAGAGAGCATATTCCAAACCTCACAAAGTCATGCATCAATCATGCTCCACAACATCACTAAGATATAATCTCAAAACATAATCATGAACATACCTTTAAATCTATAGTATCCCTCTTGTATCTGATCCCTCAAAAACATACCTACAGTCTCTCCCCAAATCCTTCAACTTGGAACAAGCATCTTCCTCCTTGCCCTTTCTACAGATTTGTGATTTCCCCTTCAACAACTTGTGGGTATCCACACTTCTCTATGTGTGCAGCCCATGGATGTATGTGGCCTCTTCTTTTGTAGTTCGCGGATAACCTTAGAAATATTGGAACAATCTTGTTCTCTGTAGCTATGAAACTTTCATTGCTTCAAACATTTTTTGCATCACACCTACGCTTTCTTAGATTTGTCAAAGTATAACTTCAAATAGACTTTCAAAAAATGGATATTCAATAATGTTCAATAGGTAGGTAGGTTCTAATGGGAGTTCTTTTCTCTCTTATTTATAATCTCAAAGTGGCTTCCTTTAGGGTTTATCTTCTAATTGTTTTACCCAACTTTCCCTCTTTTAGGGATAACCCACTTTCAACTACTTTACCCACTTGCAACCAATTTACCATAAATAGTAAACTCACTACTTCTTGTTTTAACTATTTTATTTTAATTATTTTCTTATTGAAACAACTTTACTCATGATTAACTCCTAGTTACAACCACTTTGACTAGTAAATTTGTTCTAGGAGATTCTAGAACAATTGCCTTCATTGACCTTATAGGGGCTTCTAGATAACTCATGAGGGTTCTCCAACTTCACTAAGCCATATCTCCTCAACCATGAATAAATAAGTGACATATTTTTGATTAATTGGGTTGGTTGTCATTGAGGTCAACCCTTGAAGAAAGTTTGGTAACGAATTCCAGTAGCACAAAGGTTTGGGTAATGGAACCAAGCTTGTTTGATGGATAGTACATGTCATGTCATTTTCGGGGGTATGTGGAACTTCACATAACTCCTAACGGTTAGATATTTATGGCCATGTGAAGTTGGAGAACACTCACGAGTCATCTAGAATCTCCAATAGGTCAAAGTAGTCAAAGTGTTTGCAAAAGAAATTATTTAAATAATAAATTTAATGGAGAACTCCCTAAAATAAGGAAAGTGAAATGCTACATGAAAGTATAAATAAGAGGCAAGGCTCTCTCATTTAATCACACTTGAACCTATTAAATATCATTGTATATCTATTTTGTGAAAGGTTATTTGGGTAGGTATTATTAATAGAGAAATGTGCGGTAGGAAAAGTGCGGCAGAAAAAGTGCGGTAGGAAAATTGCGGCAGAAAAAGTGCGACAGAAAAATCGTGGCAGAAAAAGTGCGGCAGAAAAATCGAGGCAGAAATAGTGCAGTAGAAATATCGCGGCAGAAAAATCGTGGTAGAAAAATCACGACAGAAAAAGTGTGGCAGAAAATTCCCGGAAACATGTTTGGGGTCTATTTATGAGAGATATGGAAAATCTTGTTTGAGATATGTTTTGTGACCTAGGGTTTAGCTCGTGACATGGAATTGTATGTTCAATATTGCTGCATATATCAAATTTGTTCAAGGATACAATTGGTATTTTGTTGTTGGTATTTGGCATATGGGTATTGGTCTTTTGGTTGTGATGTGTTGTTGAAGTTGTTGGTTTAACTTTAGGCTACATAATAATGAGGTTTGGCACATGTTTTGATGCAAGGGTTTATGGTGTTTGGTTTATGAATAGAGTGATGAATTGTTCGATAACTTTTGATGCTTATATTGGTGTATGTCTTTGCTATATGGTTGAGGTACATGTTGGGTACATGGTTTAGAAAAATAGTTGATGAGTTGGCACATACATGAGGTGTATATTTGATGATGTTGGTACATGTTGATGATTCAAGTTTGATGCATGGTACATGTTGGTTCAAGTTATTGGTACAAGTTGTTTGGTGCAGGTTGATTGGTACAAGTTTTTACAGGTTATTGGTACAATTTGACAGTGGTAGTGGTTGATTCAGGGATAGTGACAAGTTGACAATGGTAGTTGTTGATTTAGTGAAAGTGACAGGCTTTCTACATTGGTCATTTATCTTTCAGGGTGTTTGGATGGGGCAAGGACAGGTGGTTGTAGCCACCTTTCGGTTGTATCCAAAGAACATAGGTGGTTGTAGCCTCCTTCTAGTTGTAGCCAAAGAATTGTGGATTTGGATCTTCCTTTAGGTTGTAGCGTGAGAAACTATGGGGTTGGAGCCACCTTTCAACTGCAACTGGAAAACAAAGGAATTTGGTGCTTCCAAGGAATGTAATTCTTCAAGACATACAAGAAAAATAAGTATGCGGTTTTCTCCCGCTTTGGGTTTCCACATAAAAACACTCATGTACTATGTATGCGTATGATTTTTCATTTGTTTATTATTTATTACTCTGCAATTATTGGATGATAATGATACACTGATATAACACCTGCATTATATGGTTAAAAAGGATTAAATTTATCTATCATTGATTCACCCCCCCTCTCAGTAATCCAACACATACTAGATATAACCAGAAATGACATGAAATGTATTATCCATCTATGATATTCTTTCCTGCAAATTCACTGATCTTCATGACTTTACACCTAAAAAAACTCAAGTCCCTTACCCACACATTTTTTCTACCAGACATGCTGAAGGGTTGAAATCAATATCTAATGGTTGAGATCAATCTAAAATGTCACTCTCCAAGGGTTAACATCAATGAAAACCAACTATCCATCAATCTAAACCAATTGTTAAACAATATCCCCTTTTGGAATTCATGGCAACGCCAAGATTAATGGAAACACTTATTCATGAAAATACTCATTCACATGATCCCTGTAATCACGCCTCCTCATCAATGTTTCTATCTCTCCCCCTTTGACACCAGTGGAAAAGGGTATCTCCCTTTGGGGATACTCCCCCTTACTGAAATCTCCTTGGGGATGATCCCCATGTTTGTATTATTCTTTGGGTTGATCCCCCTGTCTAAATGCCTTTGATCTTTCTCAATGTTTCTAAGACTATGATTACTCTCTCTTCCAACACCTGATTAATATCATCCCCTTTGAAAAAGGGTATCACTATGATGCAATGCTAATGGAATGGATTCCAATGCTCCCTCTATGATCATCTCTATGATCTCTCCTACTGGAATCATACCTTTGTTATTATCTCTTTGTCATACAACTTCTCTGAGTGATCTTTCTACATGTATTCTTGCTTTTGTTCCTATCCCTTTGACTTCTCTACAATATGTCATGTAGAAAAATTGTAGGGATTCCTATACCTTCTTCCTTTTGGAGTTTTTTTCCATTGGTGCTTCCTTGTGTAATCAACTGACATATATAAAAATCATTCAAGAATAAGTATTCAAATAGTCTTGTATCATTATCATCCATTATGATAATATTCCTTTATCTCTCAACCACTCTCTGAACCATTCTCCTAATAAATATGTGAACCCATTCTATGAACCCATGCTCTCATCCACTGTCCTTCTTCTAACTGAACGTTTTGATTTTGTCTACTCAAGATATGGTTCTCTGATCTATCTCAGCGACTTCATAGACTCTCCCTATATAATATTCATATTACCTAGGAGTCTCCAAGTCGAATAGATTAGAACAATACCTACTTTGATGCAGTGTAATCTTCCTCTTCTTCTATGATTACATCTTCCTTTTCATTATCTTTATGAATTCTGTCATCCTCCTAATTTTTCACATCTTCTTCATCCTCTACTTTAATTCCAACACTTTCCTCTTTTCCTGTAAATTCATCATGATATTATGTTCCTACAAATACTGAAAGTACGATTCCTTGGATCTGCTCTACATTTCCTTGTTCCTCTTGTTTTTCACTTCTTATCCAATACTTCTTGTGGTTGTCTATAATATCCCAAAAATTCTAGAATATTATATTCTAACTGAACTTTGGAATAAATTTTCATTTTTCGAAAATTCAGATTTTGGAAATTATTTGTCATTTTTGACAAATCTGAATTTGGAATTTTATTTATTGTAATTAATTATTTGATGACTGTTGGGAAAAGATTTTACTTTCCCAACTAACCTGTTTTATTTTGGCATGTGTGAAAGACAAATGTTTTATAAATTAAATGTTGGAAGACAAATGGAACCACCAGGTTAAAAATAGTCGACCATGACTCCATGAGTGGGGAGAAGGTTTGAGTTATCTCAAGGCTAATTTTTACAAGTGGAAAATGTGGGATTTGACCACTAGCATCCCTTAAAAATAAGAGGTTTGTAAAGATGAAAATTTCCCAAGGAGGGAAGGAAATACCTAGGCACAAGATACATATAAAAATAACATATGGAGGAGGTAGAACGTTGCTTAGTATGTTGGAGAAAATAAACTATTTGTTGTTATGAACACTATTAGTGTGAGGCAAATTAATTTTTGATTTGTGGATGGTGATTATAGCTAAGGGGGATCATTTCAGTTTTCCCTTATGGATTCATGGTCAGGCTAGGGGGTGAACAGGGAAAGTGAACTTGGGTGTTATGTTCTATGGGTGGGTGGAACATGATTGTTTCATTTGTATTCCAACATCAGGTTTCAGATATGTATCTTGACTTGCATTCTTTGTCAACACATTATGTTTGATTATTATTGGTTAGGAATGTGATTGTTTATTATAGTTCAAGGATACTATATTGTTTTAATTGAAATGTGATGATGGTATATATATATGTGTTCATGCAAAAGAAATT
>SNQJ01S0096905.1:69751-80070 GCA_010110895.2 Picea sitchensis
AACACATATATGTTTATACAGTCATATATATATATATATAGAATTACTATTTCAATTCTGTACAAACAACATAGAGAATAGACAAAACAAATAAAAATCCATATATATTATTATATTATCTATCACCACAGAAAAATAGTGATTCATTAGTCTACAAGTGTATTGAAAAAGTAGTTGTCACTTTCAAATGAACCTTGTTCAAAGTATTTACAAAACAACCTGTGTATTCAATCGATCATGGTTCAAATATTACAGTTGGAGTACCATAGGCCAAAGACTCATTACCACTTGTATTGTAAACAAAATCTAAGAAGTGTGCATAAAATATGTATGTAACCAAGGTAATTTATTCATAGACGAAACTCAAATACATTTTGAGCAAGAGGTTTTTCTTTATCCGATTACCTCAATTTGCACAACCTACAAAGAAGAAGGACAAGGGATTAGTAAACTATGCTAGCATTTTAATGGAAGTTAAACATTAAGAACAATCAAGGACAATAATAAGCTTGAGTCTGGTGAAGAACTAGATCACATTTTTCTCTTGTGCGACAATCTGTCCATGATCCAAGAGGAGGAGTATGGAACCAAAATTGACTGATGGGTACCCTCGTAGAACACAAAATCCCCCCATCATTGATTTTCATGTATCCTTACATAGAATTTTTCTTTTTAAACAGAGAAAATGACAGCAACCAAATTATCATCAAAATAGATCGTGCATAGATTTATTAAAAGGATGCACGTATTCTCCAAACCCTGTGTATTTTAACTTTAGACCTTTAAATTCTAAAGAGGCGAATAATATGTGACCTGTTTTTAATCATAATAGATCTTTAAAAACTAAATAAAATTTACAGAATGGTAAATATTCTAAATTCGGAGTGCATAGTAACATACGGTAAGAACCAGAATCGAAGGTTCAAAATATAATGATGCAAAACAATTTTGAACCCTACAACTTTCGAATCAACTGTTGATTAAACAAATTAACCTCTTGTTGTTAGCACAAAGTGGTCGATATGGTAAAGGCCTTTCATAAATGTTTTAAAACTCATAACTTGAATCAAATGAAGGATGTTGTTGAAGTGGACATGGGACGATCCTTCCCGACAGAGTTGGTTTACAACCATAGGGTGCAATCAAGTGGAATTCAAACGAATAAAATCTTGATTACTTTGCTACATATTTACATAGGAGGTAAAACACAAATTTCCCCATAGAGGGATTAATATGACTATTTATTTTACATATGAGATAAATCTTGAATTACCCACAGAGGGTTTAATACGACTTTTTAATTTACACAGAAAGAAAATATGACTTTCCCACTGAGGTTTAATTCTTCCATATATATATTTGTTGTATAAAACACATGATCTATATTACGAACACACGATTAATTTTTTCCTATATATGTTGTTGTATAATACACAAAATGTAATTTATGAACAAAGGGTTAATTATTCACACACACACACACACACACATACAGAGTGAAATTTATGAAATGTCCCATAGAGTGCTATTTTGCCTTATATTTACACAAAGTATAAATTACGAAACTTCCCAAAGAATATCAATATTTTTACATATATACCCCGAATGTAATTTGAGGAATTTCCCACAGAGGGTTAATGAATATATATGTGTAAATGGTAAATAAAAAACCTTCCTACATAGTTTTCAACCACGAACGAGTATGAATAACACCAACCTGCGTAGAAAGGGTGGGATCTCGGACGAATCCCAGAGGGTAAGGTTAACAATATTACGTGGTGAAATAAAAGAAAACACGAAAGGGAAAACTAAATGTTTAACTGTTAAAATGACTTTGAGCCACAATGGAACCTCGAGATAAAATGCATACAGAGGTGCAAGGGTAATGCAAGGTGGAAATTAAGGGAAAACCATCAACCCTCCAGTCCTGAAACCTTAAACACAATGGAACTTCAGGAGAAAATGCATATGAAGTTGCAATGGTAAGGCATTGTAAATCCTCAAATAAAGAAATAAAATAGGGTTTTTGTTCATGAAACCTATCTTTATTTCTATGTTGAGCCAAATAAATATTTCATTCACGATATATAGAGAGTAGAGGCAACAAAGTCTTTTACTTACCTTGTGCATAGAAGAACCAAATGGGTGTTTGTCTCCTTCCATCGTTCACCAGGGTCGAGGTTCCCATGTCATCGACCATATATATAGTAGGGGAAAATGTTAGTTACAATGCAAAATCCGATTTCTCATACAAGCGTAAAGGTAAGATTCTTGAATACAGGACCAAAGGGGGGAAACAATGAATGAGTGTGACCTTGAAGGCCTCACAAAGAGGAGTAATAGTGGTTGGTACACCCTATGTCGTGCCATGTGAATTCAAGAAGGTGGAAATCCCACGTTGGGAAGTATCGGCTAAGTGACAAGTCTGTAAGGAGGAGACAGGTCTCTCCTTTAATGAAACATCCAGGAGTAAATTCTTCCAGTCCCGACTTGTCATTCACCATTAAAATAGATTCAAACCAATTTATTGTTGAGTCGTGTTTCTAGTCGGGTAGGGTTAATAACATTTTGGTTATGGTTTATTCTCATTACACTATGATAAGGTCATCTGTCATTATGGTACCAACATATTATTCCATATGTTAAATTATAGGTATATAGTTTAGGTTAAAATCATATGGGTTAAAGTATCCATATACTAGGGGTTAATGTTATGCATAGACTATAGATTAGTCTATAGTCTATAGTATACATTGTTGATCAGAGCTAGGAGAACTATGTAGTAGGAGAACTATGTATAAGTGGAATATAGATGATTAATGATAGTCCATTATGTGCTACATTATGGATAGCATGTTTATTCTAAGGACTATGACAGTCCTGGTCACAATTTTAAGTGTATTCTTCTAATCCAATAATGACGATAACTCTTCTATGCAAACGATTAAGGAATAAACTTGTCATTAATGGATTATCTCTATGTCGCAATCAATGTTGAAGAATCAAGGAATTTTAATGTCCCCTGACAATTTTTTTTTTTTATATGGGAAATTTGGGGTTCATTACATATGGTATAAGAGATGAAGGCTATATCACTTGGACCTCAGGGTAAGGTCAAATTATTTTAAGTTTTTATTTTCTATTAAAGAAAAACTAACAAATATGTTTATTGTTACAAACAATATTTTTTTTTGTCTATTGTGATAATGTTAGCATAGAATGAATAAGAAATGAGACCTGAAGATAATCCTAATCAAATACTTCCTAAAGAACCAAGGCATAACATTGAAGGAAGTTCAACCACCCAGGTTTTAGAAATAATGAAGAGCCTCATCGTGGAATTACAGGTGTTTAAATCAGATAATGAAAAGATGAAAAAGGAACCAGACGACCAATTAGAAATAATTGAAATGATGCTACACAATATAGTAACAAATAATATCCCAAAGGATAATGAAAAAGAAGAAGAAGTCAGCAAAAGGTACTCTAAAAAATCTATTCATGAAACAAAAAATGAGAACAATTCTTCCGAACACACACACATGGCAGGGAACAAAACATCTACAAGAAGAAAAAGAAAACATGTAGAGTCACCTAGAAGGTGAATTCAAGAAAAAAAACCCATACACCTTTGACAAAGAATCAGGGACAGGTGAAGAGGCTGAAGCATGGCTACTAGATATAAAGAAATACTTCCATATTTACAATTAATCTAGTAATATGAAATTCAGAATGGCCATTTACAACTTGAAGGGAAAAGCAAGTATATGGTAGCAATACCTGAAACTGGCTAAGGGATTGAAGGAGAAACAAATGGAATGGTCATATTTTAAGAAATATTTAGATAATAAATACATGTCAGAAAGCTATTAAAAAATAAATACTAAGTAATTCTATGAGCTAAGACTCAAACAAATGACCATGGGCGATATGATAAATAAATTTATAGAACTATTGAGATTTCTACCATACATCAAGGAAGACAAGGTAAAGATACAAGGATTCTTAAGATGTCTACCATAGTCATACAAAGACAGAATTGAATTTTACAATCCCAAGAATTTAAATGAAGTGTTTAGAAAGGCTCAAATGTTCTATGATCAGTACAAATAGAGTTCTGAAACTCCCAAGGCATGGAAGGACAAGAAACATGACATAATGAATCAACGAAAGAAATGATTTCAACCAACCCGTTTTCGGAATATGGCCAAAGGCTTCCAAAAGAAGGACTATCATTCCAACACCCATAGTGCTCAAGGGGGAGGTAGACTAGTTAACCTGGGAGTCAAGAAAGTTGAGGACATCCCCAGAGAACCATTGAAGTGTTGGGAATGTGGAGAAAATCACTTGAGGAGAAATTGTCCACACTTTACTTCCACAGTGAGAACTACAGTCCATAACCTGAAAGAAGCCTCTACAGTAGGAGATATGGGCAGAAGAATGCACATAATCAATGAAGTTGTATATGGCACGCAAGCTGATCATCAATCCACTATCGTGGAAGTTGAAGGTAAAATTCATGATAGCCACATTTCCATATTATTTGACCTGGGAGCTATTCTGAGTTATGTTACTCCTGGTTTAGTTGAATTAAACAAGCTCAGAAAATTAAATCATGCTAAGTCCTGGTTAGTACAGTTAGCAAGAGAGACCAAAATGAAAGTAACATATTGTATTCCCAAATGTGAACTTAGCATAGATGGTCGAAGTACAAAGTTATATTTGAACGTTTTACCTTTGGGACATTACGATACAATCATTGGAATGGACTGGTTAGAGAAACATAAAGTAATTTTAAACTGTTATGAAAAGTCACTTATTTATAGAGACGAAAACAACATAGTTAGAACGATACAAGGGATTGAAAAACCCGTTTCAGTTAGGAATATATCAGCCATGCAGTTTAAGAAATATATGAACAAAGGTTTCAAAGTTTATGTTATTCAGGTAACTAATGTGTTAGAAAATGAAAACAAACCCATTTTAGAGGACTTTGTAGTCCTATATGGGTTTAGAAATGTATTTGTAAATGAAATACCAGAACTACCTACAAGAAGAGAGATAGACTTCTCTATCGATCCAATACTTGGATATGCCCCGATAACTAAGGCACTTTATAGAAGGAGTTTACCCGAATTAACAGAGTTGAAAATTCAACTACAAAAACTGTTAGATAAAGAATATATCAAACCAAGTGTCTCCTTGGGGAGCATCGATTCTTTTCGTTAAAAATAAAGATGGGACTTTGAGACTATGCATTGACTATCAACAACTAAATAATATGACGATAAAGAATAAGTATCATTTTCCCATAATTAATGACCTATTTGACCAAGTGGGAGGAGAAAAGATATTCTCTAATTTATATTTAAGGTCTCCTTATCACCAAGTCAGAAAAAAAGACGAAGATATAAATAAAACAACATTTAGAACACATTACAGACACTATGCATTTGTTGTAATTCCGTTTGGTCTTACTAATGCACCAACAACCTCGATGTGTTTTATGAATAGTATATTCAGTCAATATTTGGATAAATTTTTGTTGGTGTTTATCGATGATATTTTAGTTTACTCGAAAACGAAAGAAGAACATGAAGAACATCTGAAAATATTATTGCAGACCTTAAGGAAACACAAGTTGCATGCAAATTTTGATAAGTGTGACTTCTACCAAAGAAGGATACAATACCTAGGACATGTGATATCCAAAGAGGGTATTGAAGTTGATACAGAGAATATAAAATCCATTATGGAATGGCCTACCCCTAAGGAGGTAGAAAACATTATATTATTCATGGGAATTACCGGTTATTACCGAAAATTTATCGAAGGATTTTCTAATATTGCGTATCCAATTACATCCCTACAAAAAAAGGGAATAAAATTTACTTGGTCACAAAAGTGTTAGGACAAATTTGATACACTAAAATGACTGTTAACTACAACACCTATGCTAAGGGTAGCATATCCTAATAAAGAATTTACAGTTTGTGTGGATGCAAGCAAAGAAGGTTTGGGAGGTGTCCTAACATAAAATGGACATGTCATCTGTTGCAAATCCCATAAACTAAAAGAACATGAATGGAATTATGTTACACATTATTTGGAGTTAGCAGCCATAATCCATGCGCTGAAAATGTGGCAACATTATTTAATGGGGAGAAAGTTTGTGCTACTAATCGACAAGAGTGGTTTAAAGTTTTTATTTAGTCAACCAGATCTCAATGAAAGGCAAGCAAGGTGGCTATCCTTTTTAAGTGAATTTGATTTTGAAGTAAGACACATCAAAGGAAAAGAAAACAAAGTTGAAGATGCCCTAAGTTAGAGAACTAATAGAATTTTTGAGATAAGTGTTATAAAAGAAGAAAATGACATTGAACAGAGAATAAAATCTGCAAGTTGTAATGACGAAAAATAAATCAAAACAACAAGAAAATGACAAGAAAATGCAGAAAAAATGGACAAAAAAGATCTGAGTTTAGATAAAAATGGATTGCTAAGGTTCAAAAATAGGCTGTACATACCTAATTCTGTTGATTTGAAGTCAACAATTCTTGTCAAATTGCAAAAAAGGCCATATTCTGGTCATCCAGGATACCAAAAAATGATAACAACCTTAATATAATTGTTTTATTGGCCTAACATGAAAAGAGAAACAACTTAATAATTATCTAAATGCTTAGATTTTCAACAAGTAAAGGTTGAACATCAACATCCAGTGGGTCTGCTACAGCCTCTACCTATACCAGAATGAAAGTGGGAGATTATCTCATTGGACTTCATCATAGGTTTGCCTAAGACTCAAAAGAAAAATGACTCAATTATGGTAGTGATTGATAAACTTACCAAATATACACATTTTATACATGTGATGTCTACTTATAAAGAAATTAAAATTGCTAAAAATTTTATGAAAGAAATATCTAGATTACATGGAATTCATAAGATTTTGATCTTTGATAGAGATTTCAAATTTACGTCAAAGTTTTGGAAGGAATTGTTTGCAGGATTGGATACTAACCTGAATTTCATCACAATCTCCCATCCAAAAACGAATGGGAAAATTGAACAAATGAATCAAATTTTGGAAGACATGTTACAAATGTATGTGAGAATGAAGCCAACTAAGTGGGAGGAGTACCTACACTTAGTTAAATTTTCTTACAATAATGGCTATCATACATCAATCAAGATGATTCCCTTCGAAGCATTATATAGAAGGAAATGCACAACTCCGATTAGATGGGATACTCCATTTGAGAGGATTATGATGGGACTGGAAATTCTCCAGGTAATGGAGAAAATGGTAAAAAGGGTACAACAAAATTTAAAGGAGGCCCAAGACTAAAAGAAACACTATGCAGATTTAAAAAGGAGACACCAGAAATTTCCAATTGGGGACCATGTATATCTAAACGTCAAAGCAAGGAGAATCTCTCTAAATCTAGAAAATTGTTGAAATTTGGTGCCCAGGTTTTGTGGCTGCTTCGAGATTTTAACTCGAATTGGGCCCATGGCATATCAACTAGCACTTCCTGCAAACTTAAAAGTTCATAATGTTTTTCATGTTTCCTTATTAAAAAAGTATATTCCTAATCCTACTCACATTATTGATTGGAACATGGTGCAGGTGGAACCAGAAGGCGAGTTCCAAGCAGAACCTTTGCACATTCTAGACAAGAAAGAAGCAATATTATGCAACAGAGTCATCACCCAGGTTAAAGTGAAGTGGAAGCACTTTAACCTTGAGGAGGCCACTTGGGATTTGGAGGAAGATTTGTGGAATTATTATCCAACCCTATTCTGAGAGAGGAATGAACATTGAGGAACGTGTTCTACATAAGGGGGAGAGGATTTCATATCCCTGAAATTCTAAAATATTAAATTCCAAGTGAACTTTGGAATAAATTTTCATTTTCTGAAAATTCAGATTTGGAAATTATTTGCCATTTTTGGAAAATCCGAATTTGAAATTTTATTTATTGTAATTAATTATTTGATGATTGTTGGGAAAATATTTGACTTGCCCAAGTAACCTATTTTATTTTGACACATGTGAAAGGATTTTTTTTTATAAATTAAATGTTGGAAGACAAATGGAATAGTCGGGTTAAAAATAGTTGACCATGACTCCATGACTGGGGAACACATTTGAGTTAACTCAAGGTTTACAAGTGGAAAATGTGGTATATGACCACTATCAACCCCTAAAAATCAAGGATTTGTAAAGGTGCGTATTTCTCAAGGAGGGAAGGAAATACCTAGGCACAAGATGCATATAAAAACAACATATGGAGGAGGCAAGACGTTGCTTAGTATGTTGGAGAAAATAAACTATTTTTTGTTATGAACACAATTAGTGTGAGGCAAAGGAATTATGATTTGTGGATGGTGACTGTAGCTAAGGGGAATCATTTCAGTTTTCCCTTATGGACTCATGGTCAGGCTAGGGGGTGAACAGGGAAAGTGAACTTGGTTGTTCTATTCTACGGTTGGGTGGAACGTGGTTGTTCCATTTGTATTCCAACATCAGGCTTCAGATATGTATCTTGACTTGCATTATTTTTCAATATTATGTTTGATTATTATTGGTTACGAATGTTATGGTTTATTATAGTTCAAGGATACTATATTGTTTTAATTGAAATGTGATGATGGCATATATGTGTGTGTGTGCACGCGCTCATCCATATAGAAATAGAAGAACTATTGTATGTTCCTATTAATCATTAAATATGGTTATACATATATAAATGACTGTAGATACATATATATGTGTTCAGGAAAAAGAAATGATAAAACTATTATATCTTCCTATTGGTCATTAAATATGGTTATATATATATATAAACACATATGTGTCCATTCATAAAGGAATGATAGAAATATTGTTATATTCCTATTGACCATTGAATTATATATATGTTGAATTACTATTTCAATTTTGTACAAATACCATAGAGAATAGACATAACAAATAACCGTCCATATATATTTTTTATATTATCTATCACCACAGAAAAATAGTGATTCAATAGTCTACAAGTGTACTGCAAAAGTAGTTGTCACTTTCAAATGAACCTTGTTCAAAGTATTTACAAAACAACCTGTGTATTCAATCGATCATGGTTCAAATATTACAGTTGGAGTACCATAGGCCAAAGACTCCATTACCACTTGTATTGTAAACATAATCGAAGAGGTATGCATAAATATGTATGTAATTGAAGTAATGTACTCATAGATCAGAACTCGAATAACTTTCGAGCAAGAGGTTTTTCTTTATCCGATTACCTTGATTTGCACAACCTGCAAAGGATAAGGATGATGGATTAGTAATCTATACTAGAATTTTAAGGGAAATTGAACATTAAGAACAATCAAGGACAATACTTAGCTTGAGTCTGACGAAGAACCAGATCGCCTTTTTCTCTTGTGCGACAATCTGTCCATGATCCTGGAGGAGGAGGAGTGGAACCAAAATTGACTAATGAGTACCCTCTCAAAATAGAAAAGGGCCCCATCATCATTTTTCATGTATCCTTACATAGAAATTTTCTTTTTAAATAGAGAAAATGAGAGCAAGAAAATTATCATCAAAATAGATCGTGCACAGATTTATTAAAAGGATGCATGTATTATCCAAACCCTGTGTATTTTCACTTTTAACCTTTAAATTATAAAGAGTCGCATAAGATGAGACATGTGTTTAATCACAATATATCTTTAAAACCTAAATATAAATTACAGAATGGTAAATATTCTAAATTCGGAGTGCATAGTAACATACGGTAAGAACTAGGATAAGAGGTTAAAAATATAATGATGCAAAATGAGTTCGAGCCCTACGAATTTTGAATCAACTGTTGATTAAACAAATTACCCTATCGTTGCTAGTGTAGAGTGGTTGATATGGACAAAGCCTTTCATAAACGTTTTAAAACTCATAAATTGAATCAAACAAAGGATGTTGTCAAAGTGGCCATGGGATGATCCTTCTTGATAGAGTTGGTTTACAACCATAGGGTGCAATCAAGTGGAATTCAACCGAATGAAATCTTGATTACTTTGCTACTTATTTACAAAGGAGGTAAAACATGAATTTTCCCGCAGAGGGATTGATACGACTATTTATTTTACACAGGAGGTAAATCACGAATTACCCATAGAGGGTTTAATATGACTTTTTAATTCACACAAAAAGAAAATACGACTTTCCCACTGAGGGTTAATTATTCCATATATATTTGTTGTATAAAACACATGATGTAATTTACAAACAGAGGGTTAATTTTTCCCTATATATGTTGTTGTAT
>SNQJ01S0096909.1:0-31505 GCA_010110895.2 Picea sitchensis
CTTGGATTACATTTTGAAAAACATCATGTAATGAATAGAAGACTAATAATGAATCTTGACCATTCTAATAACTGAATGGTAACGTGCATGATGCACGGGTTCATGATTCATTATGGACAAAAGGATTTTATTAAAGCATGCTGAAGTATTATAAGAGTTAGGGTGATCCTAACCGAGGTTGCTCACGAAAAGAGCAGAAAGATCACAACAAGAAGTAGATTGCATAAGTAAAGGGGGAGAAAAGGAGGAACACTTTTCTCACCCTAAGAACCCTGAATTGTTTAACGGAGCCATGGGATTAAAAGAGAAGTTGTGGACACCAATACAACTGGTAAAAGGTTATGACACCATAGTGATGAGGGTTGTATTATTGTAGAAACAATCGAGATCTGTTTGTGTTGCACTCATGGAAACATTAGGGATAACGTGATGAAGTGCATAAAGATATGCTAGGACATTTTGAAGAGGTTTTATGGATTTGAATGTTATGATACATGCATTTTATTTAATATTAAAACTAATGTAATTGTAAATATGATGATGCATGCTATGTATAGAAAGGAATTGGATTTTTTGAGGAAGACAGTTGCCAATGATGAACAACCTCAAGCAGAGGATGACCATGAGAAGGCTGCAGTTGAAATATTGTTGACAGGGCTAAAGGAGTCCCCATAAATCACTGTTGATAAGGTAAAAATAAAAAAGAGGGTGCTAGCGGCCAAGAACCAATATAAAAATGTTCATGCATATGTGGCACAAGGTATGTAGGGATTTGGTAAGAACCCCTTCTGAAATATTTTATTGTCTTAATGTTATGCATGAACTTTTGAAAGGAAATTGCATACCTTGGATGCCCAAGTAGGGTATGATTCAGGAAAGAGAACATGAATGATGGAGGTGTGAACCTCTGGTAGTAAAGGTTGTTTGTAATCCTTGGAAGAATTCATGAACTAATATGTCATGAATGCATTGATCAATCAAGGAATTCTTAAAGGCATCCATGTGATACCTTGAGTTTCATGAATGACGATTTAAGACTGTGATCGATTCAAAGAAGAAAATATGGTTCTGTTAAAATAATAATTATGGACAAAGAATCCATATAGTAATAAGTTGGTTGAATTCCAACACACCTTGGCGAGAGTAACTAACCTGAAAAGTGATAATCTGGAATCGATGCAAGGGAACATTATGTGTGAATGTGGCCATGAACATTGGCACATTGATTAAATTCACTTAATTTTGAATTGCATCTGGAAAGGTTGATATACTGAACTAATGCATGTGTAAGGAATGAAATTTCCTTTTTCTTTATATCATCAAATAGATAAAATTGATTTGATTGTTAGCATGCACACTTTAAGAATTGTTTGTGATGACGTTATAAAGGTGCAGTGAAAATATATGTGCATGGGAAAATAACAATTTGTTTGGTTGATTGAAGTTGAAAGTGTAGGAAGAAAAGAGTCTGGGATATGGTTGTGCTATAAGTCCATAAGGAATACTAATTACCTGCTGAGCCAAACCACAAGGAATGACATTTTCTTTCAAGAAAATGCATTTGATTGTTAGTTTTCACAGTCTTGAAATTGTTTGTGAACCACTGCAAGTGTGTAGTGAACATATAATGTGCATGAGAACTAACAATTTGTTTGGCTGGGGAATGTTGAAATTGAAGGAAGCATAGGGTCTTGGATATGGTAGTGTTGTAATCCCATAAGGAAGACCAAAATTTCCCACTGAGACAAACTTATATGGGAAGGAAATTCCCATAATTGGTGAATCCGGTTCCGTGCGGAACAGATCTGAAAATAAATGAGGAAATTGGAAAATCTATGGGTGACAGATTTTCAATATAATTATGAAATTTAGAATTTATGATGATGTCTCATGAATTTTTGTATACCTGTCATACAGGTGAGAAGAAAATCTATTTCCATAAAGGATAGATGAAGGCTGTCAAACTGAAAATCATGAAAAATGGCTACTGTTGAGCCATGAGAACCCCATGGTAAGCCATGATCGCCCAAAATATGTTGTGTTGAGGTAATACAAGCCGGAGGGATGCCTCGACAGAGAAAGTCTGAGGGACACCTCGACTGTAAGTCTCAATGAAGTCTCTATAACTCTTCTTGTGCGAGAAATCCTTGGCAAGGAAAGATGGATCATCTGAGGAATTGTATAGCAAAGAAGGGGATGTCTGATCATGGGTCTGGAGGGTAAGTGACTGCAAGGAAGAGGAGACTCTGATAGTTCTTGTAAACTATTGATTGGGATCATGCACACAATGGGTATGTGAAGGAAAAACAGTGAGCCTGGATAACAAGAAATTCATGTGGATACAAATCTACAAACTGCGCAGATGAGTATTGTGCTAAATTGTGAAATTTTGCTAGAATTTTATGCAACACTAAAATTTTCGCATGAGACTAAGATTAATGTGCTTGTTGTCCAAGAATTATTGAAGGAAAGTGATGAAGGTTAAGAGTCTGAAAGAGGACCTAACCAAGAAAGAGGATCAATATTTCTGAAACAGCTAAATGAGAAAGGCTTGACATGTGTTACTAAGAAAGAACACTGAGGACGATGTTCATTTTAAGGAGGATGGGATTGTAACACCTGTGTTACCCCAACTTGTAATTAATCATTAATCATAATCACCATGCTATGTCATGGGAACAATGCAAATGTATTATTGTTTGAATAGCCAAACAAATGACTGTGGGGGTGAAGCCTTGAAAGTAATGGCCATGATATCACTGGAGAAAATAATGTGAAAACTATAAGAGAGGGTTCATTATGTTGAATGAACCCAAATTTCCCTTCGATGAGGATAAAAAACCTCCTATGGTTCCCAAGGAGGAATCAATTGATGAAGAAAGGACTGGTGGTTGAACCATCAACCACCCCCATGAATGGAAGCATGGTCTAGCTGCAGAAGGTCAGCACAAAGTACCACAAGGTCCTGCAAACCTAGATTGACCCAATTTTCCTTCTGACAGAAGGAACCAGATAGGAAGGATAACATTCTCAAGGAAGGATGTACATGCAAGGCACGTAAGGGAATAAAGAGAAGAGTGGAGAATGCAAGAAAATATCCAGCTGAGAATGAGAAGAAGGTCATGAGATTGATGATGATGAAGCATCTGATAAGCCTCACTGAGGCCGTGATAGAGAGAGAAATATTTGAGAGTATGTAAAGAACGGGACCTGAGAAGAAGGCCACGAGCTTGATGATGAGGAAGCATCTGATAAACCTTGTAGAATATGTGAAAGAGAAAGGATCATTGAGAATTGGCATAAATTCCCTGGTGATATCATGGCTTGGCATGGGGGTGGCCAGAGCACTAATAATAAATTCCTCTGAGCCTATGGTTGGGTGAAAAGGAAAACACCCATAGTCGGTTAGTTGGCAACAACCTGTAATAGATAAGTATTCTCATATCCTGTGTAATTGAACTGTAACTGTAGATTAAAGTTGGATATCCTATGAATGTTTTAAGGATGTGCATGTTTTCTTAATGGTTATATTGTATCCCTTTAATTCTACCTAATTTTGTATTTAAGCAAGTAAGGAATTATCTGGCTTGTACACGTAAATGTTTGAGCCCTATGGTGGTTCAAGTTAAAATAAATTAACTTTGAGTTCATCGACCTTGGGCATAGTTTCACACGTACATGTCGACTCTCCCAGTCGTTCTGAGTATCTTGGAGGAAGGAGTTTGTTAAGCTCAGGAGAGATAGTGCATATATGCACAGGCTCTCTGCGAGGTGGACAGAGATCGAGAACCTCTTAAGTTCTAGAGTGATGAATGAGCACAAGGGTTGTGCGGAAGATCCTTCTAAGTGTTAAGATCATGAGAAATAGTGCAAAGTGCCTAAGTATCTTTTAGAGTTCAAGAAGCTCAGGAAGGATAGTGAGATTCAAGTCTTGAAAGGGAATATCCTTTCGTTTGGAAGACGAATGGATGAGATTAGTTTGGGAGGAGCTGAAGCTCTTCACGATCATCATATATGGAGAAGGGACATGGAGGTTAGTCCTTTGAGCCCTTCGGACTTCGCGGGTCCGACGAATTGGGTATATTCTTCATACAGGAGGTGAAACCCTCGAAGTTCTGAAGTCCTGAAGTTAATCTGGGTCATATACCTGAGGATTTCTGGGAGATATCCCAACCATCGGATCTACGATGTAGTCAGTCTGGCATTGACCGCTTTGGGATGACAGGGGTGTTGTAACATCAAGACCCCCCGAAGATTGAAGTCGCAAAGTAATGTGGACCATGTATCTAAATATCCTTCAGGACCCTTGTCGACCATCCATCATAAAGGACACATGGCACCAAATCCTATACTCTGGAGGCTTAACACACCGAAAGGAAGTAGGTGTAAAAGGTTGAAGACTCCTGAAGTTACAGGGAGCTGGAGGGGATCTAAACTGTCCATCAACCGGGATGCATGCCATTATACTGTTAACTCTGAAGGATTTGAATCTTGGTGCTTCAAAAATCCCCGAAGCTAAGAGTAACAAAGAGTATCTCAACTGTTCGTCGTTTGGGGACGCGTGGCGGGCGATCTGTTACTTCAGAGGATAGCCACTTCGAAGAAAAGTGGAACAAGAACTCCTGAAGGCCTGAATTTCGGAGTCCACCTGAGTCGTCGATCTCAGAGGACAAGTGTCAAAAGATCTGGCACTCCGGAAGGATTTCACTCCGGAGGTTTGCGGTTGTGAGTACTTGGGAATCCACTGAAGTGTAGAGTCCCAAAGTAAATCAAAATCGTTGATGTTATGTGGACACATGGAATAATATCACGCAGTCCAGAGACAATGAAAACCCATGGAAATTGGGAGAGGTGTATCTACCTATTCTTAGCTCGGTTTTGAGCATGGATACCATGGTTGGAGAGCTCTAGACAAGAAAAATGTGATAGAGACCTTGGACAGAGGATTTGAGATGTTAAGGAGAGAGAAATTTTGATGCCCCATCCCTAGGAAAGTTACTCGGGGGTCGGGTGTGTTACAGTATGTCCTTCAGGGATTTCCAGTTCCTCCTATGATCAACTACCCAAAGCACTAAAGGACAAAGTCCCGAAGTGAGAAAGAACCGTCCATCTCAATGAGAAAATAAAACACAACTGTCGATCTTGATAAGCGATTAAGCACTCGCTTGGGTTAGCACTTAGACACCGCCCTCAGTCACAGGTCAAGGTCATATGAAAAACAAAGGGGGGTCACAAATAAACGAATTCCTAAAGAGTGGGATCTCCTTTGTGCCTAAGCCCACGGTCCTAGATCCTGGACTTGTGAAGGTTATAAATCAGGGAAGTGTTGATAATCACTTTGGGGGAATTTGCTTCGGAATAATTAAAAGATTGCAAAGGGAGGAGTCCCGAAACACCAAAATCCTAAAGTAAACGAGAACCATCCGATCAACTGCAGATTAAGTCATGACCATCGATTTGCTTGAAATCCTCTGATAAGCTCAGATCGTCCATCTAACAGAATATTGAATATTGACCATTCGATCTACTAGAGAATACAATATACACATGTCGATGAAATTTAATCCGAGAGGATTGAATGATTGCAAGGAACCAAAGTCTCGAAGGATGAAGTACCAAAGAACCTGGTTCCAGCCTGCGGTCACATAAAGGAAAGATAAAGTGTCTGGGGACTAACTATGTTTCATGTAGGAAACCTGAGAAGAACACCATTATTGTAGCAGATAGCAGAGTAATATCTTGATTTTGATTTGTTGGAGAACTGGAGACCCAACAGGAGCATGGGAATGAGATAAGGAGTTGATCGATACCTCTGATCAACTTATGAGGATGGATCAAGATTAATTGAACTAAGAAACTTACATGATAAATTAATTAATAAAGGAAGAAATTAATTTATGTTAATGAAAAGATAGAATGATTCATTATCAAAAGGCACAATGATTCAAATTCACACCAATTGGAAGACTATATAAACGAGAAAGAATGGTTAGAAGAAAGTGTCTCTGTAGTCAAGATCAGAAGATCAAAACAAAAGTAGAGTCAAGGAAGTGATGATATTGATGCAATGAGGGTGGAAGGGAGGAGCAAGGAAGGATTCATATCCTTTACTAGATAAGGGAGTTGGTTCTTACTAGGTTTGGTGCCCTAAATACAAGGGAGTTGATGCTTCCTAGGGTTGGTGCCTCGAAGAAGGGGAATTTTTTCTCCTAGAGTTGGTTCTCTAAAAAGTATTGGTGCCCTTCATTATTCTTTATAAAAACCTTGTAATTTTTGTTAATTATATTTATATAATTGATTTTATATACAAGTCCATTGTTGATCTATTGTGGTAATTAATAAAATATAAAAATAATTGTTAATTGTTGAAAAAAATGTTAATATTGATTCACCCCCCTTCTTAGTATTCCAACAACACAATCTAATAACTGGAAGGTAGATCCTGAAAGAAATGGATCAACAAGAGGGGATGTCTTCCAAAAAAGCACCATTGTTCAATGGAGGTGGCCATGCTCTCTGGAAAATAACAATGAAAATCTTCATGTTGGCTCTTGGTTTTGATGTATGACAATATATTGTAGATGGTTACACTGCACCATCCAATCCACCCAAAGATACTACAGGAAACGAAAAAAACATAAAAAATATAAACAACATTTAAAGCATTTAAAACAAAGATGAGGTCGAAGAAAAAGACCAATGACGAGTTATCAGATATACCTTATGAATAAACTATCAACTTCATAAATAAACTCAACAAAGGGACTGGGAAATACAAAGGAAAGATTCCTCTAATATATTTCAACTGTGGAAAAATTGGACACTTTGTCAATAAATGTCCATATCCTAAGCAAGAGGAAAGTGATGATGAAATAACCTTCAAAAATTAGAAGAAAAACAAAACTAATGATAAAAAGAAGTTCTACAAGAAAAAACAAACATTATTTACCCAAGAAGACAGTAGCTCATCGGAAGAAAATGAAGAAGAGGAGCAAGAGATTCTATTTATGGGAATAAAAACTCAAGATGATAATCATTTGGAAGATGAAGAAGAAGTGAACTTCGAAGAAGAATTCCTTCGTGTAATTGAATAACTAAGAAAAACTAAAAAACAAAACATGTTACTAAGGGAAGATCTTCTATAGATTGAAAAAACTATTAAATCAAGAGAGAAGGAAGTTTCCATAACCATCAGTGAGCCATACAATTGATTATTAAGTTAAAAACTCAACTCCAAGAAACCAAAAGAAAATAAGAAATATTGAATAAAGAACTCAATGAAAAACAACAAATGTGTAAGATATTGGAGGATGAAATAGTTCAACTAAAAGGGAAACTAGAAAAAGAAGATATTAAGTCTAAATTTGAAAACAACTCAAAAATATTCGGTAACATTCTTAGCAGTCAGAGATCATCAAATGAAAAGACAGGACTAGGATATGATTTGTCTACAAAACAAGAAAATGACAAAATCAACTATGCATATGTTCTTAAGAAACCCATAAATAGAAAACAAAAGAAAACAAAAACAATACATTTTGAAACTATCCCAAATAAACAGAAATATGCACCTTCTACTAATGAAAAAGATAATGAGAAGAATAGAATTATCAGAAGGAATCCCCCCAACAGAAATCAATATATCTTCCTTGGTTATTGTTATTCTTGCAAAAATTTTGGACATAAAGCAATACACTGTAAATCTTTTAAAGAGTACAATCCAAGAAATGTTCAAAGATTTGGAAATAATAAGTATAATGCAAAAAGAAGAAACTATAACTCCTTCTCTCCCTTACAAGACTACAATGTTGAATGTTACAAATGCAAAAACTATGGTCATAAAGATAGTGAATGTAGATTGCCAAAATATGATAAAAAATAAATAAATATTCCCAATAATAAAAAAGTATGGAAGAAAAAGAAAACGGAGTACAATGTAGCCTTGTATGAGAGAAATCAAGGATGTTATTGGTATATAGACAATGGATGTTCCAAACACATGACTGGAGATCAAATCAAATTTCTCAAGTTAAAAAAGAAAGGAAAAGGGAAAGTGACTTTTGGACATAATATGTCAGCCAAAATACTGGGAAAGACACTGTCAGTTTAGGAAATAATAAAACCAAAGCAGAAGATGTACTTCTAGTAGAAAATCTCAAACCTAATCTCCTAATTGTAAGGCATACATGTGACCAGGGTCACATACTTACTTTTGATTCTCAGAAATTTGAGATCAGAAAAAAGGACACTGGAAAGCTAGTGGTAGTTGCAGCAAGAACATCTAGCAATGTGTACATCCTTAATATAGATGAAGAAGAAAAATGTTGTTTAATCTGTTACACATCGAAATTACTCACTTCGATAATGTCGCAGGTGTCGTCATTACAAGTGTCACAAGTGTCGCAAGTGTCAAGGAAAGCATACTGTCATGATGCCTATGTCGTGCCTATAACGACATGAGAAGGACACTTGACACACATCAAACACTTGATTTGGAAGAGGAGGAATGGTTAACTGGGCTTATGAACCTCTTTCCATCTGAAAGAACCCAAAAAACTGAGTTTTTGGAGGAGAGCGTCCTCCTATACCTCTCTCAGGACTATTGATGCCCCCCTATACACTATATGGGAGAGTTATAACACTACCTATGCCCTTTTGGAGGAGTGCTACTGCTTTTGGGAGTGTTGGCACCCCCCTAAAGCCTATTGGGGAGCGCTATAATGCTTCGATGGACTTTTTAAGGGAGTGCTACCTATTTTGGGCAGCAGTTGGTTTGTTGAGATGAATGAGGGGAGGATCTATTAAATCTTGGAAGGTAGTTGGATTCGAATCCCTAGTCCAGCCATGATCTTAGGGAAGATCCCTAACTCAAGGAGAAAAATCCTCAACTCACCCCAATGATATCTCAAGTTGTTGAGCCTCTCCAAGGCTATATAAGCAGGTTTTCTCATGGTGAAAAGGGGAGTTGGGTGAAGAATGATACCAAACTTATGATCTCATAAGTGATATCTGGAGAAGGGATGAGAAGCATGAAACCTATGATCTCATAGGAAACACACAGTGAAGTGGAGGCTAATCAGCGAAGCTATCGTCATTCCGATCGTGGAGCTTTTGAGCAAGGGTTAGGCAAAGAGAACTTGACGAAACTGCTACATTCCATCTATGGCTGTAAGTAATGTTTTGTCCTCATTAATGTAATATGCTTGGCCTGTTTCTTTCTAATTTTTGTTTGACATTACATGAATTTGTCTCTAAGTAGATAGGTCTACTTCGAACTAACCTCGATAGAATAGGAAGTGGTTGTACTTTGTTTGTCTACAGGGCTTATTGAGGAGCTCAAGATTGGAGTTCAACTCGGAGCATGCAGGGACAAACACCGGTAAAAGGTACATCTTTCCTCCTTCCTCTTCATGCATTAGTTTATGTAGGCTTAAAAGGAATTCAATGACCATGATAAATACTTTCTGTCTTAGAGTTAAGAGTCTAGCTCTTTGAGGAGATCTACCTGTCCGCAGGAAGATTTTCCTTCAACAGAAACTTGCGACTCCACTGGGGAATCGAATCGAAACTTTTGGTTTTGATTTTTCCTCATAGACCTTGTCTTACCCTTTGTTTTTTTCAGACCTTTTTTACCCCATATGTTTGATTTCATATGCTTATTAACTCTTTACCCCATCACATTCAGCTTGACTGTCAAAATTTGACTGAAATTTTGGGTTTTTGGACATTTTTATGAGTTTTTTAAGCCTGGCGCCCCCGTGCCCATGTTAGCAGAGCGCCAGCACTCCCTAAAGGTGTTGGACATAGATTTATAATTCCCTGGTGTCCCTTACACCAGAGCGCCAGCCCCTTTTTTCACAAAAGCTTTTCAAAAATTGCATTTTTTGAGGTCCAGATCATGTTTTTTCACTTGCTGAGATTCTTTGTGATTCAATGCTTCTTCCCATTGAACTTTGACATCCCTCCTTTTGAGAAATAAGCACTTTTATGTTCAGAGTTGGTGGCCTTCTTCATTACTTTTTGATTTTTTGTTTTTGAGAGCTTGAAATCAATCCACTGCTTTCTTCTCTCCTATCCGACTGAGCGGGAACTCTGGTGAAGGGCATCAGAAATCTGTGTATCATCTTGTTTGGTTCTTTGAGGCCATTGTTCTTCAACATCTCTCTTTTGTGTGAATCGTTTGATTTTTCTTTGTTATCTTTTGTCTTTTGTTTTCTTCTTATTTCAATCATAGCAAGAGGGTGTGTGTCATGTGTGTGAAATCTGATCATGCTTATCTGAATCTCCTTGATCTGAAAGGGTAATTGGTAGGAGAAGTTTTTTGCATTGAATTAATCATCATTCGCATACAAACAACAAAAAATACATTTGAGTGATTGGTTTGCATATTAGAAGGTGTTTTTGAAAATGTTTTAGCATTGCATTAGATTCGATTGAGAACCAATTGATAGAGGACATTTCATATTAGTGTTTGAAAGTGAAAACGACTCTTTCTCTTTCCCTTAAATAGGCATTCATTGAAAAGAAACGATTGCTTATCATATTTCATGCATCTTTTTGGGAATTGAGTCCTCATTCCATCAGTTTCACTTTTGTGCACCCTTTGAGTAAAGAACAGTTATAAAACGAATGCTAATTAAAATTTATCTAGAACATTTTTGTTTTTAGAATCTTCCACCAACAGTAGACTAGGGTTAGCACTTTGGATTAGGCTGTGAGTACAACTCTCCAAAGTTTTTCAAAACAAACATTAGCATCCTAAGCTACGGAGAGTCAAATCCAATTGTCGTATTGGTTTTCTGGGATCCCCCTCTCACACAGGGGTTACGCCCAAGGTCGCATTCGGGCGAATTATGGAGATTATCCCTCTGTGGTTCAACTGTTTGTAGTGGTCTAATCCTATATTGGGGGTCACTGGAAGGTATACCCATGATTATGTGTGGGAGCCTTTCGGGTTGATTTCGGACTTGTTATCCTGCCCATACGTTTCGGATTGGACTGTCGACTATACCCTCCTAGGGGCTCACTGTGAATTGGTGTCTTTAATTTCCATAATCTTTAGGTACTTACACAAGGTGACGGTGAAGGGAAGTCTCACTGTACCTGGGACAGACATTGGTCAAACTCACTCGAGCTCCTTGGAGGGTAAATCCACAATTACTGCGTGGAAGCTTGCACCAAGGTGAAATTTCGTTAAGCAGGTTGCCATTGTAACTGTTCCACCATATCCTATACCCTTCTTGACTTGATCACGTGACGTTGGATTTCATCACCAACTAGTACGATCATCGAGAGAAGTTTTGTCTTTTTGGTTGATTCCTAGATTTTATTAGCGCATGTTGTTTCTTTTTGTTAGTTGGCCCTAGATTTTCAATGTGTTCTATTTTTCTCCACAATTGAGCCCGTAGACGATAAAGGTCTTCGCCGATCACATAGGATGCAAGGGCTGCCTCTGAAAGGCTATCAACCCTTACCTCCTAACCCTCCAGAAGACAACTACCATAGAGAGGTAGAAAATCCATCTGGCGCTGGAAGTGTTATTGCTCCTCCGTTAGATAACTTAGAAGGCACTTTGGTCACGGTTGAAAATCCCACTACACCTGTGTCGATAAACCTTCTCAAACCACTTTTGGTTCGTTTAGATTCCCTTGAGAACGTCATAGACGAAGAAATCCCACGATTACCGGAGAGGATTTTTACCGAAACATATATGGGATCCACAGAACCAATCTTTGGTGATGAATATAGGACTCCTATTTGTCCTAGCACCGCAGTAAATACCAATCCCACACCTGCTCATTCTATATGAAGGACTTCATCGGGACGCAATCTCTATGAACATTTCAAATCCTTTCGACAACCCTTTCAACCTCATGACCCTCCCAGTGAAACATGACCATCCGGTCAAACCATGAATCACCCAGTCAATCAGGTTGTTAACCCTACTATTATACCAACACAAATTCATCCTAATGTTGGACTCATCACCTCTACTCATCCCCAAAGCACTTCAATATATACCCCTGTTTCTACAATATTTTACTCTACAACTCCACATGTTCCACATGATCTTGCTGGGACATCTTCTCACCCGAGAATGCAGACCCCTGCTGGCCAAACACAACCAGCTGGAGGGAAACCACCATCCAACGAACCTTTCCCTCCTGGAGGACTACCTTTCCATGGAAGGCCTACCCCTCCTGGGGTACAACCCACTTTTCATGCTCCTCCTAAATCACACCCTGGTCGTAAATCCACCGTTGGCAGGGGGGCAACCCTCGTTTGCTGGAAACCCTTCACAATCCTGGGGAGTATCTTCAAGAGGCATTTTTACCCAACCCCACGTTGGGGGGCACTTGTATAATAACCCACTAGGAGGAGTATCCAATCCTGTCCCTTCTGGAACATCTTACAGGCAATCTTATCCGGGCGGCATCCCAAATACCACCTGGAGTTCTCCGGGAACACAATCTTATCCTCCTCATGGGCCTCATGTGTATCCACCTCTGGGAAATACTCCTTACCATTCTCAAGGCCACAATGTTTATCCTCCTCATGGGAAAATAAATCACCCGGCCTATAATGTTCAGAACCCACCAGGTTATGCCAATGCTTCTCATGCACCATCGAATCCTTCTTATCATGGCCAGCAACAACCGTATGTAGGAGGACCTATTGGTTACAACTATCCACCTAACCCAGTCTATGGTCCTACTGGTGTCCCTATGTCGCACCAGTATCATTTGCAAATTAACCGAAAACTACCTTTCCTTGCGACTTTGAATCTCCTAGAATTGTCTCCATTAACTAATGATCATATTTCTCATTCACCGTTTTGGCCAGTCATTCCAGCTAAACTTCCTTCTGATATTCCGAAATTTGATGGAAACCCTGGTGAAGATCCAAACAACCATGTGATGACCTTCCATTTGTGGTGTTCATCAAACTCCCTCATGGATGATTCTATACATTTTCGTCTTTTCCAGTGAACACTTACCGGTTCAGCAGCAAAGTGGTATATTGAACTACCACTTGCTTCTTTTCATGATTTCAATTCCCTTGCCATGTCTTTCCTCACGCACTTTCAACTACCTATTCGCTACGAGACAGGTACTGAACTCTTGACCTCCCTTCATCAAACTAACTCTGTGCATATGTCTGACCATATTCATGCGTGGAGGCAACGACAAAGGATGATCAAGGCAGTCATTCCTGACATACTATTGGCATAATGGTTTACTAAATCACTGTTACCCCCAATCGCTCACGATGTCGCTATGGGTGGTGTGGTCACAGAGGAACAAGCCATCGCTCGGGCTCAATACTTAGATTTGGTTTATTCCCAATCTAGTACTTTGTATGATTTTCTTCTAAATGTTGCTCGAGCTAATACCGATCCTTCTAAGTCGTCATCCTCATCTCATGCGGATGGTGTTATCGGTTCCATCAAAACTCAATATTTTTCCAAATCGACTACACCCTCCTCTACCTCCACCCAAACTCATATCTCTACAGTGAATGCCGTTCAATCTTCCCCTTCAGAACAATCCAGAGGTAAGAAGAACACAAAGAATAAATAAAAAAATAATAATGAACAACCCAAAAATCAAACACCTGCCACCGAAAAGCAACCACAACGGAAACTGAAATTCCCATGTATCATTTGTGGTGACGATCACTACACTTGATATTGTCCACTTTGCAATGAAGTGGCCAAAATTTTCCAAGGGAAGTCACAACCCGTTGTTCTTAGTCAACCTTTTCCACAGCAGCAATCCATGGTTGCTCAAACCCCCTCTCCTGGGGGCAGTTCTAGTGATCCTAATGATGAGGCCTCGTCGAGTGCACATACTTATATGTTTAATGGGATCAATTTGACCACTCACTCTAAAACATACAACACACTAGGTAACCCCGACAAAGGAAAAGACACTAACGGTATTGGTACTTTACCGGATCCATCATCATCCTCCGTCAGTCTTCCATCAGTTAATCCTCCATCTGGACCACTTCAGATTGAGAAACCCATGTTCGACTCTATCTTACGCCCTCCTAAGAGCACTATACGTAAAGATACCTTTAATCCTAGTTCACGTGCCACCCAAAACTACAACATTGTTGAAGATTTGGCTCAAGCACCGTGCGCTATGTCCACGTTAGAAGTTCTACAGCACTACCCCAGTCAACGTAGAATGCTCTTGGCCTCTATTGGCTCTATTGATCCTGAGTCGTCCAACCAGATCATTTTTAACCTGGACAATTATGCGTCTCGACTCTCCCACCAACTCGCTTTCCAAGTTGATGTTGTTGTTCACAATCAACAAATCCATCGAACTATTCTGGATGAGGGAGCCTCGACTTGTGTCATGTCTTTGGCGTGTTGGAAAGGTTTAAAATTACCAGCACTCAACAAATCCCCCACGATGTTACGTGCCTTTGGCGGGCGAGGTTTTCATCCCCATGGGATTTTACAGTCCCTGCCCATCCAATTGGGTGGAAAAACTGTTACTGTTGATGTCAAGGTGGTCGATGCTCCCCTCGATTACAACTTGTTACTTGGAATAAGTTGTTTTTATGCTATGACTGTCGTTGCCTCGTCAGTTTTCCAATGTGTCCAATTTCCTCATCAGGGCAAAATTGTCACTGTTGATCAGCTGGATTTCTGCACGACCGATGCTCGCGTTCCTGCTACCAACAATATTCCTTTCTTGGGAGACCACAAGATCACGTATGAAAGCATTGGTGTTGTCTTACTGAAAGATTCTAGCCTCATGGGTACCTTCCCTACACCACTTCCACCAACTACCCATCATATTGCCACCGTCAATATGATTTCGACCGCGACTTATCAATATTTGGAATCATCTGACCCTTGGATTGTACCTCGTCCGTTGGAATTCGATGCACTAGGTGACACCGTGCCACTTAGTATAGCCGAAACGTCATACGTTTCTACCCAATCCGCTTCTCCCTCGTCAAATGACCAACATCTACTGGCGCCTGACGTTTCCTCGATACACTCGCGGTTGAGTTCCTTGTCGTCGACAATCGACTGCATTTCCCCAATTTTTCCTTTTGATGAATCTATTCCAGAGATGCTTTTCATTGACAAGTTACCTTGGGATGATAACCATCACCGATCCCATTTTCTTCCCCCTCGTGAAGAAATTCAGGCAGATATACAGTCTATCTCCCCTCCTGGTGTTGATTTTTCATCATCTCCCATGATTTCAACTTCCGACGATTTGGATCCGGTCATGGACATGGTGATTTCTTCGGTAGGATTGTTGGAGCCTGATCTCCTTACTCCTATCGCGACCCTCAACATGTGTTCCTTCTCAAGTGATTATCTTCCATCTAGCGAAGATCTCCTGGAGGCCATGACCACGTTTTATCCTTTGACATGGTACCCTTCCAGAGCATTATCCTCTTGGAAGCCATGATCCGGACGAAACCACAAGCATAGTTTCTCTTCTCTGTGGCAAGCTCGTTAAAAAATGAAACAGAGGCCCTAAGAATAGTTCTTTTCCTGTGTCAAGCTCGTTAAAAAATGAAACATTCACCTCTCTTGAACCTTCTTTTCATCCACCCTCAAAGTCGGTGCATGAATTGAAGCTTGGAGGGCATGTCTCCAGCATTTGTTGATCATTCTAGAGTTAAGCCACTAGTTCTCATGTTGGAGGCATACCGAGATTAGTCTTTGTTCTTTCTCGTGCTTGTAAATACATGAGAATGCATCTGGGTAGACTTTTATCTCTTTTTCGGACATGTATGGATACACGAAAAAGGAACCCCCTGGAGTCTCCTTTAAGCTCTTTTCAGACTCTCTAAACATGAAAAGATTGTCGAGTGATATTGCTTCCTTTCCCACTCGTTAAAAGGTCTGAAAGGGCGTCTTTCGAGTGATAATTTATCTCTTCTTCGGCCTCGCGAGACTAACATTACGAAAAAGGACAACACTGGAGTCACCTTTAAGTTCTTTTTAGACTCTCTAAAGATGAAAACATTGCCGAGCGACCTTGTTCTCTTCAATCTCATTAAAGTATTTGAAGAAAACATTTGTTGAGCGATAGTTTATCTCTTTTTTGGTCTCGTCAGACTACTTTACGAAAAAGGAACTGAGAGAGTTCTCTTTTAAGTTTTTTTTCCAGACTCTATAATCATGAAAAACCTTCGAGTTTTTTGTCTTTGGACTCACTAAACAAAACATCGGCAGGCCCATATGGGATCGAACCCTTACTTCTTCCAGTTTTTTAAACAAAGGAAGAGGAACTTACCGAAGGTGAGTTTTATCGAGCATGTGTTATCCTCCTTGAGCTCATTAAATTAAAAAGAGGTACTCGTCTATCTGGATGGGGGAAAAAATTGAAAGAAGCAAGCCAAGCAATTTTTTGAGAACATTACCAAGTAACTCTTAGAGTCGCCCTTGAACACGGCACTTTGTCTTTGCACACATCTTAATCCACTGAACCTCTGCACTGAACCAATTCTCTGATTTTTTTCTTACTCCTTTGGGTCACCCGACGAAAGTCACAGTATCCATTGCATCATCGTGTTTTGGTCCATGTCATGTCTCTGTTGTTGTGCCTCAATGTTCAAGGGAAGTATCTGCCTTGAGAGTCAACCATCAAAAATATCTTGTCTCAATACCCATGTTAGTCCATGTTCATTTGATATACCAATTACATCTCTGTGTTCGTTTCGTGTCGTTGATGGGGGATACATCAAGGCCCTCCTTCGACGAGTCTATTCCTGTTGACTTCAACACATTATCCAGGGACTAGACTTAGAAACCAATTAGTACTTTGGGACCTGCATGCCTCAATGGCAGGCCTCCTCATGTTCGACAGTGGGTTTACATAATTGACCTCTGATCGGATGATTCCACGGATGTTCAAATTCATCTCATTCATTCACATTCGTTGGAATGTACTAGGGTACCTTGGGAATCATTGACATGAATGGTGATTTCCCTTGTGCTTGTTAACGGTTTACATCATTGACCGGTAATCAAGTGGTTTCTTCCATGTTCGACATCGGGACATCTATTCACATGGTTAGATTCATACTACATCGAGATCGGTAAGAAGACCCTGGGTTGAGTGATCACTCTGATATGTACTTTTCCCAGGTTGCGACGGAGTTTCTCTTGAACAATGACACATATACTGTCACATAGATCCACTTTGTATTGGTCGTGGCTATGTCTTGTCATCTCGTAGATCCACTGTGTATTCCTCGTGGCTACGATCAGTTCAGGTCATAAGAGTATATATCCACACTGTATCCTCGGTGGCTATACTTTTTATCAATACAATTATGGATCCGCAGTGTATTTTGGCGGCCATATCTTGCAAGTCTTGATCACCCAAGCATAGGTATGCCTAACTTGGGTTTGAAACATGTCATAATATTTGTTGGATGTTTGTGTGCAGCTTTTTGTTAGGCTCTCTGTGTCTATACCCTTACTTGAAAGTCTACAAATCATTTCAGTTATCAGTTCCTGTCTTCTAACTTCATACTTTGGGGGGAAATCTGTTACACATCGAAATTACTCACTTCGATAGTGTCGCAAGTGTCGTCATTACAAGTGTCGCATTTTTCTCACAAGTGTCACAAGTGTCAAGGAAAGCATACAGTCATGATGCCTATGTTGTAATGACATGAGAAGGACACTTGACACACATCAAACACTTGATTTGGAAGAGGAGGAATGGTTAACTGGGCTTATGAACCTCTTTCCATCTGAAAGAACCCAAAAAACTGAGTTTTTGGAGGAGAGCACTCCCCTATACCTCTCTCAGGAGTGTTGATGCCCCCCTATACACTATATGGGAGTGTTATAACACTACCTCTGCCCTTTTGGAGGAGCGCTACTACTTTTGGGAGTGTTGGCACCCCCCTAAAGCCTACTGGGGAGCGCTATAACACTCTGATGGCCTTTTTAAGGGAGCGCTACCTATTCTGGGCAGCAATTGGTTTGTTGAGATGAATGAGGGGAGGATCTATTCAATCTTGGAAGGCAGTTGGATTCGAATCCCTAGTCCAGCCAATGTCTTAGGGAAGATCCCTAACTCAAGGAGGAAAATCCTCAACTCACCCCAATGATATCTCAAGTTGTTGAGCCTCTCCAAGGCTATATAAGCAGGCTTTCTCATGGTGAAAAGGGGAGTTGGGTGAAGAATGATACCAAACTTATGATCTCATAAGTGATATTTGGAGAAGGGATGAGAAGCATGAAACCTATGATCTCATAGGAAACACACAGTGAAGTGGAGGCTAATCAATGAAGCTATCGTCATTCCGATCGTGGATCTTTTGAGCAAGGGTTAGGCAAGGAGAACTTGACGAAACTGCTACATTCCATCTATGGTTGTAAGTAATGTTTTTTCCTCATTAATATAATATGCTTGGCCTGTTTCTTTCTAATTTGTGTTTGAAATTACATGAATTTGTCTCTAAGTAGATAGGTCTGCTTCGAACTAATCTCGATAGAATAGGAAGTGGTTGTACTTTGTTTGTCTACAGGGCTTATCGAGGAGCTCAAGCTTGGAGTTCAACTCGGAGCGTGCAGGGACAAACACTGGTAAAAGGTACGTCTTTCCTCCTTCCTCTTCATGCATTAGTTTGTGTAGGCTTAAAAGGAAGTCAGTGATCATGATAAGCTCTTTTTGTCTTAGAGTTAAGAGTCTAGCTCTTTGAGGAGATCTACATGTCCGTAGGAAGATTTTCCTTCAACATAATCTAAGTAGATGAAAGTTGGATATGGCATAGAAGGTTGGGACATTTAAGATTTGAGAACTTGATCAAAGCCAACGAGAAAAAGGCAGTTAGGGACCTGCCAAAAGTGATTAAACCTTCAGATTTTATTTGTAAACATTGTCAAATAGGAAAGCAAACACGAATTAGGTTCAAAACAAAAGGGCATTACAAAACAAAACCATTAGAACTTATTCACATAGATCTATGTGGACCTACAAGAACTAAAATTACTTATGGTGAAAAATATTTTATGTTGATCATTGATGATTACACAAGATTGACCTGGGTATACTTTCTAAAAGAATAATTAGAAGCCTTTGAGAAGTTTAAAACATACAAATCCCTTGTATAAAATGAAACAGATCTCAAAATTAAATGTCCGAGATCAGACAATGGAGGAGAATTCACCTCTAAAGATTTCATTCAATTATGTGAAAATCATGGTATCAAAAGACAGTTTTCAGCTCCCAGGACTCCTCAACAGAATGGAGTGGTAGAAAGGAAAAACATAACCATGCTAAATGAATCCAAGCTTCCAGAAAAATTATGGAGAGATGCAATCTACACAACAATCCACATACTTAATAGAGATCAGTTGAGACCCAACCATGACAAAACCCCTTATGAACTATGGTTTGGGAGGCCAACATTTGTAAAACATTTTAGAACTTTTGGAAGTAAATGTTACATTAAGAATGATGAAGATAAATTGGGAAAGTTTGATCCAAGATCTGATGAAGAAATATTTTTAGGGTATTCATCTAATAAGAACGCATACAGATGTTATAATCTTAGAATACTAAATATAGTGGAAAGTGCCAATGTAAAGCTAGATGATCTAAAAAAAAAGCATATCCCAAGACATTGATAAAAAATCTCAACAATAAAATGATGATGTAAAATATCAACAAGAAAATGATGATGTAGAATCTAGGGAAGAAGATAATAATAATGAAACACGAGAAATTGAACAATATAATGATGAAGAAGACAATGAAGAAACGCCCTATCCAAAATCTCCACCAAAAAGAGTTCAAAATAATCATCCTGAAAGTCAGATTATTGGAGATAAAATTGCAGTAGTGGAAAGAAGAAGGAAACTCTCTTTTGACTCAGAATAAGAAATATTATCCCTAATATAACCTGAGTCAGTTAAAGAAGCTAGCAAAAGTAAATATTGGGTACAAGAAATGAATGAATAACTAGACCAAATAGAAAAGAACCGGACTTAGGAACTAGTTCCAAGACCCAAGGACAAGAATGTGATAGGAACCAAGTGGATCTTCAAGAACAAACTAAATGAAAATGGGGAAATTATAAAGAACAAATCCAGATTAGTTTGCAAAGGATATTCCTAAGTGGAAGGTATTGATTTTGAAGAGACTTTCGCTTCACTAGCAAGACTTGAGGCCATCAGAATGTTCCTGGCATTAGCATGCTTTATAAATTTCAAAATCTATTAGATGGATGTCAAGTCAACATTCCTTAATGGAACACTACAAGAAGAAGTCTATGTTGAACAATCAGAAGGATTCATGTTAACAAAAAATTAGTACTATGTGTGCAAGCTAAAAAAGGCCATGTATGGTCTTAAACAAGCCCTTGGAGCATGGTTCTCAAGGCTTGATCAGTACCTGCAAAAACAAGGATATACGAGAGGGAATACTAACAACAACAAGACCTACCATCATACAAGTTGTAGGACTTGTGGGAAGATTCCAATCTGCACCTAAAAGAACTCACTTAAAATAATTAAAGATAATATTCAGATATCTTAAATGGACCTTAGAACTTGGATTATGGTATCCAAAGGATAAATACTTCAATCTAACTGCATACATTGATGCATATTGGATTGATAGTATAGATGATAGGAAAAGCACCAGTGGAGGAGAATTTTTTTTAGGAAAATGCTTGGTAGCATGGCTAAGTAAGAAACAAACATCCACATCACTATTTACAATAGAGGCAGAATACATTGTTGTTGCATCATGCTGCATAGAAGTTCTTTGGATGAAGCAACCATTAGAAGATTTACAAATAAGATATGATAATCCCATTACTATTAATTGTGATAAAACTAGTGCCATAAGCATATCTAAAAATATAGTAATGCATTATAAAATCAAACACATCCCAATTAAATACCATTTCGTAAGAGACCAGGTTACCCAAAAAGTAGTTAAAATAGTGTATGTAGACACCAAAGAAAAAATTGCAGACATATTCACAAAACCTTTTCCCATGAGTACTTTTGAAAATCTTCGACATAAATTGGGAGTAATTCAAAAACCTCATTAAAAACCATGTTCAATGGGAGAATTTCCATAGGGTGAGCGAAGAAAGATCCCCTCTTCCATTGTTGTCAAAGGGGGAGAAAATTGATAAGCAGTAGAAATAAAAAATATTTCAAAAAGAAAAAGGTTGACATCAATGACAAAGGGGGAGAATGTTGGATACAATGGTATGATATTGTCATCGATGTCAAACATGGTGAATAATAACATTAATCGAAGCTCAAAAGGGAGAGTGTGTTGTAGAAGTGCTATTGTGATCGAATTCCCAACATATCAATTGGAGAACACCCTCAGAATTGTGAGGAAACTATGTTATTGTTGGGAGATATGACAATCGTTGATCACTAACCAAAGGCACAGATCAACGATATTGGTTCAGTTGGAATCCAAGTATAAATCCGAAGAGATTAAGAAGAATTATGTATGTTGATATACTTCTCGAGAAAATCTTGGACCATCATATCACGCAGAAGCCAGATCCTACACAAAAGAAACTCGTGTGAAGAACCATGGAAATCTAATTGACTATTCAAATTTCGGAAGTAATTGCAACCATCATATCAGTTAGAACCACTAATCAAAGACAAGTGGAAGAATAATGTAAGTTTCGGGACATTGGAGATAAGGCAGAGGAGTGAACTCATGAAGTCACGCTAGTCGTTAGATCAAGGCGATACTTTGGATGAATCCTCGACCATCCGATCGAGTTTAGTGGAAGGACATTGTAAGCCACAAATATCCCAGAGTTGGTGGCCAAATTTCAAATTTTCCACTTCGGCGAAAATAAGACAAGAACATATAAGTTCACCCGAAGGCCGAAGCCCCGAATTTTTGAAGTGAATGAGGGCCATTAGATCTGGAAAATACACGATGATCGTTGGATGAAAAGGGGTCTATAAACTTTGGCATTGACCACTTTGGTGAAAAGGGGTCTATGACAAGTAAAATTACTCGAAGACCGAAGCCCCGAAGTACCGAAATAAATGAGGGTCATTGTAAATCCCACATCAAAAACACCAGGTCGGCAAGGACACGTGGCACAATCATATGGTGACAAGTGTCAAGGTCCAGTTGGTAATTTAGGTATACATAAGTCACAAATATATGTAACACGTGGAAACCACTTGAGTAGTGCCACATCAACAGTGACGTGAACAAGTTACGTCACTATGGGAGTATGTCCTTAGCGATTTCTAGTTCCTCCTACCACCAACTACCTGAAGCCCCGAAGGGTAAAGTCATGAAGTGAGAAATAATTGTCCATCTCAACGAGAAAATAAAACATGACCACCATCGATCTTGATAATCGATTAAGCACTCGCTTGGGTTAGGACTTAGAAACCACCCTCAATCATAGGTCAAGGTCATATGAAAAACAAAAGGGAATCACGAATAGTTGAATGCCTGAAGATCGACAACTCCTTTGTGCCTAAGCCCACGATACTAGCTCCTGGAATTGTGAATATTATTAATCAGGGAAGTGTTGATAAGTACTCTGGGGGAATTTGCTTCGGAAGAATTAAAAGATTTCAAAGGGAGGAGTCTTGAAACGTCGAAATCCAGAAGTAAAGGAGAATCGTCCGCTCAACTGCAGATTAAGTCCTAACCATAGATTTTCTTGAAAGCCTCTGATAATCCTAGATTTCCATCTAATGTAAGATTGAATATTGACCTTTCGATATACTAGAGAATACAATATACACACATCGACAAAATTTACTCTGGGAGGATTGAATGATTGCAAGGGACGGAAGTCTCGAAGGACGAAGTAATGAGAACCTGGTTCCAGCCTGCAGTCACATAAAGGAAATATAAAAGGGCCTAGGTCTTAACTATGTTTCCTGATGCAGGAGCATCGCTCCACCTGAGCAATGCGCCAGCTAGACATCACATTCAAGTGCATTCAAGGAGGGGAGAGGCGCCAACCCTCTCATTTTTCCCTCATTTTCAAATTTCAATTTGTATTAAATGCAATTAAATATTGTAAGGCTTGGCAGAGTCGAGTCATGCCTTTGTGCAGATAGGAGATAAGGTCACCTTTAATGGCTAACAGGATGATAAGATCTAGATCCAGTTAGGACTAGATGGCCATTGAATGTAATTCAATGTAAATAATGAGAGTAGGTAGCCTGGAGGGAGAGCTCGAGGAGCCCCTCTTTTGTAAAAGATATTTGTATCTGATTTCATGAGAACAGGTAAGGATAGATAGGAAGAATAGAGGAGAAGGAGGAGGAGAGAATTGAGACTCTGTTGCAGTCCAGTCTTTGTAAACATCTGTATAGACATTCAGAGATAATACAAAAATAAGTTTTTTCTGCATATGATTCTGTGTGTTTATATGTTTATGAATGAATTTTATTTGTATGAGTTTATGTTGTAGATGTGTATGAATCGTTTCCATATACAGGGTGAATATATATTATACTATCTTTGAGAGTTTTTTGGAATTGTTCTGGGTTCTTTAGGCTAAGTGAAAGGAGTGCACGACAGAGTGTGAAAACTCTGTGATCGAACGCAAGGAGTGTGTATCTAAACTATGCTTTGAGTTCAGGAGAGAATGTGCCAGGAGGTCACACCAGAATATTTATAGACTCAAGGAGATCCTTGGAGTTACTAAATACTCTCGAGGAAATATTTTGTAGAGAAGGCACAGAACAGAGAAAAGAATCGTTGAACATTCTTTAGAGCTCCGCCAGGAGGGCATTGAGTAGGTGCAAGGAGTGCACAAAAGAACTATGTTTCGAGTTTAGAGAGGAGAGAAGTGTCAAGGAGGAGACACTCACAGAGCTACTGAACACTCTATAAGCTTAGCAAGGAGTGCTTTGAGCAGGAGGTTGCCAAGAGGGCACGAAGAATTCCTTTGATAGAAAGTGGAGGGGCCAAGACCCTTTTAGAGTTCCAAGTCAAATAAAAATATCAGAAGAGATAGTGCAAGGAGTGCACGTAAAATTGGACTTATTCCAAGTCCCAAAGCTCATGTGGGATAGTGTTCCCATAAGAAAGTGAGACTTAGGGTAGTCGGGCTCGCAGGAGAAAATATCAAAGGCCATAGCCTTTGAAACTTACAAATTTTCCCAATTCAGGAGAAATTAAAATCTCAGGAGTAGGAGCAACAACTGTTGTCATATCAGCTGCAGAGGAAGAGATATGGGTCATTAAATCTCATGTCCAGATAGGAGGAGTGTGTAGAGGAGAGGAATAGATCCCATCTGTCGGATCTTAGCGCGTGGACCAAAAACCATTGGATCCAAAGGTAAGTGCACAAGACTTAAATCTTTTGAAAGTGCAAAGGAGAGCAGGCTCACAAAGTCCTGAAGGTCTAAAGCCTATCGGAACCATCCATCGTTCAGGGAGACAGGTGGAAGTAGATCCGAGAGTTAGAGAATTTGAACTTTGGAAGATTTGCAAGGAGAACAGCTCAAACTTCACAAAGAGTAAAGTGCGGAGTGATTTTGGACTGTCAGATTCATAAGAGCACATGGCAGAGATCCATAGACTCCGGAAAAAGAGGAAGAACGCAAGGGAGCATTGAATTTACGAAGTCAGAAGATGCAAAGAGATCCTAGTTGTTGGTTGGAAGGTGGGGACTTGACAATAGATTAACAAATTCATGGATTTTTGATTCGAAGAATTTGAGAGTAGAAGTTGAAACTCCCGAAGCTGAAGATCCTTGACCGAGAGGTCGCAGAACCCCCAGGAGGGGAGGGGGGATACATCAGGTGGTATCAGAGCACATTTTTTGTCTGTAGATTCTAGGCGAAGGAGATAATATGGTAACATCAAATGGTACCAGAAGCTTAGAATTTTTCTGTAGATAGTAGGTAAAGTAGGTGAAGGTAAAGACAGAGTACTGATGCTTTGTGAGAAAGATTGTTGCAAGTGTGCAACAGCAAATTAAATAGTCGGGTGAGTTGTAGGAAAAGTAGGAGATTCTCTCAAATGCAGAGTAATCCACAAACTTTCCATATGCGAAAGAAGAGGGTGAAAATGGCTACTGAAGACCAAGAACGTGATCAGAGAGAAAGCCACCAGCAGAAAATCAATCCAGAGATGGTTCTGGAGCTCATAGAGATAAGAGCAAGGATGGAACAACTAGAACTAAAGATGTAGCAGGAGGAAAAGGTACGTTGGAGGTACGAATGGCCTCTGAACAGGAAGGAAAAATGGCCTCTTAAAATTTTGTTGGTCAGAAAGCAGCAACAGGTAGTAAGGAAGTGGCTGAGGCATGTTGAAAACCTCAGTGACACAGAGGAGGAATTGGTTTACATTTGTGAACCAGAAGTTGGAAGAACCCGCAGTGATGAGGAAGAGAGATCGTTAAAGGATCTCATAAACTGCCAGGTGGGCAGAGATGGACTTTCAAGTTTCCAGGTGGGCAATAGAGAGAGGTCCTTGGAAGACCTCATATACTGCTAGAGGGGAAGTATTGAAAGTTTAGATTGTCAGGTTGGCCATCAGAAGAGATAAAGCGATCCCATGAACTTCCAGGAGGGCAGAGATGAAAATTCATATTGCCAGGTGGGAAATGAGATGGGATAAATGGAGGATCTCATAGACTATCAGGAGGGAAAGACTAGAATCATAAATTGCCATGGGGGAAAGGGAATTACAATGAGACTATCTGAAGGTCTCAGGAGCTCAGAAGTGAGTTCATATCAACAAGGAGTGTTGATAGATGAATATTCATGTGGGTTTGCAGACCATGTGAATGAATATGATGAGAAGTTAAATACTTCCACCATCAAAGAGGAAGATCAAAGGTGGATTCTGATCCTTGGGGGGATCATGACATTCCTTCCAAGTAGCCAAGCAGAGGATATCATATGTGTTGAAGTTGTAGCAACAGAAAGACAACCAACAAATATTATCAAAGAGGAGGAGGAGAAGGATCATGCACTGATTTTTTCCCCAGCAGAAGGAGAAGAGCATTCAAAATAATTGCTCAACATTTTCAGCCAGGAAACTAAACAGGAGACAACTGCAACATTGAATCCTGCAGTAGAAGAAGAAGCAGACAACACAGATTTTACTGATCTGTGTGAAGAATTGGAGGCCCTAGAGCGAAGGGTGATAGTGCAAAGTCAGAACATCCAACAGGCTAAGTTGGAAACATGTGGAGGAGCATACCATCCCAAGGAGCATCTAGAGGAAGCTGTAAATATGTCAGCAGGAGAGCTGACAGAAGAAATCTGTCAGAGGAGATAACTAAGCAGCAACTCAATGATGAGACTGCATAATTGGATTCTGCAGCAAGGTGGCAAGCTAGTGCCACAAGAGGAAAAGTCAGAAAGGGAGATCAATATGGTCTACCCATTGATAAGGAGGAAGTGCGGCAAAGAAGACTGCATAAGAAGATCCATCCAATAAAACACCTAGACAGGGAAATAGAGGGGATAAGGAGGTCGATGTTGAGGTCAACACAAGAAGAAGTCAGCAAGAGGAAGTTGAACAAAGGAGAACCTGCAACAACAACAGGGAAGAAGCAGCATCATCTGCAGCAGCAACAAAGCACTGGAGCAAGAGGACAACTCCAAGGGAAAATTTGGGATCCAGGGGGATTTCAACACCGGGGAAGGGGATCTTATGCACATGATCTCATTAATTTTTCCCAGCAGTGGAGTATGATGCAAGAGAATCATTCCACCTCAACAACACACCAGCTAGACAACACATTCAAGCGCATTCAAGGAGGGGAGAGGCACCAACCCTCTCATTTTGCCCTCATTTTCAAATTTCAATTGTATTAAATGAAATTAAATATTGTAAGGCTTGTAAGATCCGAGCCATGCCTTTGTGCAGATAGGAGATAAGGTCGCCTTTAATGGCTGACAGGATGATAATATCTAGATCCAATTCAGACTAGATGGACATTGAATGTAATTCAATGTAATTAATGAGAGTAGGTAGCTTGGAGGGACAGCTCGAGGAGCCCCTCTTTTGTAAAATATCTTTGTATCTGATTTCATGAGAACATGTAAGGATAGATAGGAAGAATATAGGAGAAGGAGGAGAGAACTGAGACTCTGTTTCATTCTAGTCTTTGTAAACATTTGTATATACATTCAGAGATAATACAAAAAGAATTTTTTCTACATATGATTTTGTGTGTTTATATGTTTATGAATGAATGTTATCTTTATGAGTTTATGATGTAGATGTGTATGAATCATTTCCATCTATGGGGTGAATATATATTCTACTATATTTGAGATTTTGTTGGAACAGTTCTGGTTTCTTTAGGCTAAGTGCAAGGAGTGCACGACAAAGTGTGAAAACTCGGTGAGCCAACGCAAGGAGTGTCTATCTGAAGTTTTTTTTGAGTTCAGGAGAGAACGTGCCAGGAGGGCACACAAAAATATTTATATACTCAAGGAGATCCTCAGAGTTACTGAATACTCTAGAGGAAATATTGTGCAGAGAAGGCACAGAATAGATAACAAAATCGTTGAAAATTCTGTAGAGCTCTGCCAGGAGGGCATTGAGCAGGTGCAAGGAGTGCACAAAAGAACTTTGTTTCAAGTTTAGAGAGGAGAGAAGTGTCAAGGAGGAGACACTCACAGAGTTACTGAACACTCTATAAGCTCAGAAAGGAGTGATTTGAGCAGGAGGTTTCCAAGAGGGAACGAAGAATTCCTTTAAGAGAAAGCAGAGGGGTCGAGACCCTTTTAGATTTCTGTGTTAGTTAAAAAGATCAGAAGAGATAGTGCAAGGAGTGCACGTAAAATCATACTTATTCCAAGTCCCAAATATCAGGTGGGATATTGTTCCCAGAAGCAAGAGAGACCTAGGGTAGTCGGGCTCGCAGGAGAAAAGATCAAAGTCCGCAGCCTTTGACACTTACAAATTTTCCCAATTCGGGAGAAATTAAAAGCTCAGGAGGAGGAGAAACAACTGTCGTCAGATCAGACGCAGAGGAAGATATTTGTGTCCTTGAATCTCATGTCCAGATAGGAGGAGCACGCAGAGGAGAGGAACATATCCCATCCGTCGAATCTAAGTGCCTGGACCAACAACCGTTGGATCCAGAGGTAAGTGCACGAGACTTAAATATTTTGAAAGTGCATAGGAGAGAAGACTCACGAAGTCCTGAAGTTCTGAATCCTATCAGAACCATCCATTGTTCAGGGAGACAGGTGGAAGCAGATATGAGAGTTCGAGAATTTGGAATTCAAAATATTTACAAGGAGAACAGCTCAAACTTCATGAAGAGAAAAGTGTGGAGTGATTCTAGACCATCGGATCGAGAAGAGCACATGGCAAAGACCAGTCACTCCGAAAAAAGAGGAAGAACGTAGGGGAGCATTGACTTTACAAAGTCAGAAGCCGCGAAGAGATCCTAGCCGTTTGTTGGAAGTCAGGGACGTGGCAACAAATTAACGAATTCGTGGATTCGTGATTCAGAGAATTTGAAAGGAGTAGAAGTTGAAACTCTCGAAGCCAAAAATCCTTGACCAAGAGGTCACAGATCCCCCAGGAGGGGAGGGGGGTTGCATCTTTTCTTGTAGGAAACTCGAGAAGAACACTATTATTGTAGTATATAGCAGAGTAATAGCTTGATTTTGATCTGTTGGAGAACTGAGGACACAACAGAAGCATGGGAACGATATAAGGAGTTGATTCATACATGTTATCAACTTATGAGGACGAATCAAGATTAATTAAACTGACAAACTTACATGATAAATTAATTAATAAAGGAAGAAATTAATTTATGTTAATGAAAAGCTACAATGATTCATTCTCAAAAGACACAATGATTCAAATTCACACCAATTGGAAGACTATATAAACAAGAAAGAATGGTGAGAATAAAGTGTCTATGTAGTCAAGATCAAAATATCAAAACAAAAGCAGAGTATAAGAAAAGGAATTGATGATATTGATGCATTGAGGTTGGAAGGGAGGAGAAAGGAAGGATTAATATCCTTTACTAGATAAGGGAGTTGGTGCTTCCTAGTGTTGGTGCCCTAAATACAAGGGAGTTGGTGCTACCTAGGGTTGGTGCCCTAAAAACAAGGGAGTTGGTGCTTCCTAGGGTTGGTGCCCTGGAGAAGTAGATTTGTGTCTCCTAGAGTTGGTGCTCTAAAAAGGATTGGTGTCCTTCACTATTCTTTATAAAAACCTTGTAATTATTGTTAATTATATTTATATAATTGATTTTACATACAAGTCCATTGTTGATCTATTGTGGTAATTAATAAAATATAAAAGTAATTGCTATTTGTTGAAAAAAAGGGTAATATTGANCACTATTCTTTATAAAAACCTTGTAATTATTGTTAATTATATTTATATAATTGATTTTACATACAAGTCCATTGTTGATCTATTGTGGTAATTAATAAAATATAAAAGTAATTGCTATTTGTTGAAAAAAAGGGTAATATTGACTCACCTCCCCCACCTATCAGTTTTCCAACAATTTACTAGTTGATTTTACTCAAGCCCACGTTTTTATCTCACAATTCAAATAGTTTGAAATCTAGATCATATTCTTCTCGATAATTTATGGGTGCACTTGAAATTGATTTTCACTAATTAAAAATGAAGTCAGTTTAATTTCATGCGCACTCTTTAACTATATGCTTCCTTCTTAGTATTTATAATCCAATCATATCTTCATCATATTATGAATAGTAAGTGATCTATGTACATTTATTTTAAGATAATATTTTTATTACTCTTTTCTAATATGACATGTACTAGAAAATTAATTTATCATGAGACGAAGTGCATATTTAAATAGTTATTTTAGAAATTTAAATCTAAGATGAAATGCATATTTAAATTGTTATTTTAGAAATCTAAATCTAAGATGAAATGCATATTTAAATGGTTATTTTAGAAATCTAAATCTAAATAGTTATTTCAATGTCTAAATCATTTTTAGAAATCTGTAACTCTAAGTTCTAAATAACCAAATCCCTCTCTCTTAGGCATCATTTAAATGGGTTAATTTCTACTTATTTGAAATTATTTTACTCTTTAAACGTTAAATTTTATTTGACAATTCAAATACTTGAGTCTTGTATTATGCTAATTTTTCAAGCATGTCATCAATGTTATCTTCATTGTTGGAGATATTCATAATTTTTTCATCATCATTCAGGTCTTCAACCATTTGAAATAATTCTGAAACAACCCTATTTTGAAAAGCCCTTTTAACAATATCCTTTTGCCATTTCTGGAATTCAAGTAAATGTTCATCTGTAAGCTTCATTTTCACCTTTATTGGTTCATCAATTTTACTAGATAATCAATCATGTTTGTCTCTTAACTTACCATTTTCCAAGTTAATACCACCTTCTCCCCATGAGTAGTTATAAAGTCTCTTGACTCTACATGTTTAGATTATAAAGTCTCTTGACTCTACATGTTTAGATTACGGTATCTTCAATTTTGATTTCAGAATATTGATTTATGTATCTTTGGAATCTAATAAACTTTTGACACTATATGTGCTATTAGATACATCAAAAAAGGAAATATTTTTTCCTTATAATTCCTTTACCCTATTTGTTCTAGCTCTATTAATTATCTTTTCATGCTTTAGTTGGGTGTACAACTTGTTGACCAAGGTATACAGCTTTTTAACATTTATAGTTGATTGAATGAACTTCTTTGACACCATTTCTCTAGTGTGTCTATGTCATTCAATCATATATGTAGCATTTACTTGATTCTGGTCAAATTGTATTGAAGTGGTATTATATTCAACTTTATTTACATCACTCATGAGGCCATGTTGCAGAATTGATGAATTCAATTTTTTTCTTTCATGATCTATATATTTCAGAAATCTTGGGACCACATGATCATTCGATAGTATCTAAACCCTTGAAAAAGCTTCATTTGGCTTACTTTTTCATTTGATTCATGCATTTGCACTAGCGGTTCATCTCTACTCTCAAATTGAGCTCCCAACTAATTTTCAACTAAATAAGTTGAAGACTTATCCCTTATAGTCTAATATTGAACTATTGACACAGGAGAAGGAGTAACCACCACCATTGGGTCATTTGTTTTCAAAAGCTGTAACTCTCCTAAGAAAGCTTCAACTTCTTTAAACAATTCTTCCTCTAAGCATACATATGACCCATCACATGCATATTCATGGGTAAATTTGATTATATGTGTGGTATGACCATGCATTTTGCCTTTTTTAAGATCAAGATCTTTGCATTAGTGACCTCAGGCTTGCTTGAACCTTCAATCATTTTATTTTGATTCCAATATCACACTATTGAGATGAAATTTTTGACTTCCAAAGTAGATATTGATTCCACTACTTGTTCAACTCCACTCGATACTTGCCCTGTATCTGTCTTGCAACATTCTAAATCAACATTGTGTGTGATCATGTTGTTTGAAATAGTCGGTTTTGGTTCCTTTATAGCACCACTCATCGAACTAGATTGTGCCACCTACATTTGCATTAGATATTGT
>SNQJ01S0096910.1:0-26500 GCA_010110895.2 Picea sitchensis
CTTGGATGATCAGTCGTCTCCAGCTCCAGCTTCTCTACCATCTCTGTAGATACGAGATTATCTGTGCTACCACTGTCAACAATGACCTTGCATACCTTGTCCTTGGTCTTGCAACTTGTCTTAAAAAGTCTGGTCCTTTGGACTGAACTTTCCACCTCCTTCTCAGGTGTCAAAAGGAATTTTCGCATCATAAGCGATCTTCCTCCTTCAGCGTCTTCGGCCTCAACATCCCATCTCTGCGCTTCGATGATGTGAGATTCTCCAACGTCCTTATTTTTATCGGGACACTCATAAGACTTGTGCCCATTCTTTCCACATGTGACACATGTAATTACTCCACCTCTTCCGCTGCCTCGACTTCTAGTACGAGGAAAAGTATTATTGTCATCATGATCTCCCCTCTGTTCATTATGTTGTCCTCTCTGCTCAGCATATGGCCCTCGCTGTGAGGTTCCACCTCTCTCTGCATGATTCTGAGGTTTCTTCCACTCCTCCTTGGGCTTCTGATATTTATCCTGGGCAACTGCTTTGCCTCTGGGCTGACTCCTGCCTCAGCCCCTCTGACTCTATTTTCAGCTCAGCTTCTCTTCAGCTTTTAGAGCCATTTGATAAGCATCTTCCACCGTTCGTATGGTAACCATGCTCATCTCATCTTGGATATCATATCTCAGGCCATTCATATACTTGGCAACTTTCTCATCATCTCTCTCCCGATGACCTGCCCTAATATTTAGCCGATAAAATTCCTCAATGTATTCTTTCACTGTCATCAACTTCTGTCTCAGGTTTTGCATCCTCCTGAACAGAGTAATTTGATAATCTCTCAGGATGAATTTCTCTTTCATCTTCGCAATCATTCGATCCCAACTTTCGATCTTCTGCTTGCCTTTGCAGCATCTCTCAGCTTGTAGTTCATCCCACCACAATTGTGCATGTCCCTTCAAGCGTGTGAAAACATGCTTGACTTTCTTGTCTTCTTCGACATCTTCATAGTCGAAGTATGTATCCAGAGCTCTAATCCAATATAGAAGTTCCTCTGCATCCAAGTTTCCCTCGTAAACTGGAATTTCCATTTTTTATCTTGCACCCATTCTGGCAATAGATTTGATCAAAATTTCGTTTGATGCATCTTCGGTTGCAACCTCCTCTTCTCGTTCAACCTCAATCTCACTTTTGGAATCACTGAGATCCCTTGCACTAGCTGTGCATCTTTGCGTTGTCTCCATGTCTTCAAGCCTTGCTCGGAGATCACACATCTGTCTCTCCATTTCTGGATTAGTTACTTGCCTGCCTCTTCTTCGCATCTCCCTATCCTCTGGATCAGGTGATTGTATTTCTCTCCTCGGCGGCATGGTGAATTTACTTCTCTCCTACAGGAAGAAAAGAGTCATTTTGTGCTCTGATACCAAACCTGATGCAGACGCACCCGCAGGCAGGCCCGCTCACACGATATTCTTCTCCTCACGGCCTGAAGAACTCAAATGTTCTTCTATTTCCCTCTCGGGAAATCTACACCCACAACACTACTCGCGCGATCCCCTCTCTTTACTTATCGGAGTATTGGAACTCGCGGCTCCCCGAGTTCAAAGGTCGAATGCTATACTCTCGGATCGCCGAGACCCGATACCTCAATCAATGCTCACCTCCTCCTATCGAAAATTTCCTTATCGTGATTTAGATACTCACGATATCGAACAAATCGATTTATCGACTTCCGAACTCCGATGCACCGAAACTCCGATGCGCTCGCAATTGACTTTTCAATGGTCTCGTCACCTCGTCGGGATTTTGGATTTCGCAGGATCGCGAATCCTGATGTCAATGGTTTCGAGACTTTTCTTTCCCCGAACCCCGATACAGTGTGCCACCTGTTCCCCAATATCTTCTCGTGGTCCCACACACTATCCTTCGACTTGTCGGGATATTGCGTATCGCAATATCGCGATTCCTGATGCAATATTTTGGAGCCTCGACTCACGAAACCCCGATACACGATCTCACGTGTAGATCCAATGACCCTTATGGCTCGGAACAACGGCTCTACCCGTTATGAACTTCGAACGTCTTCTACGCTTGCACTGTAACTCCCTGCACCTCTGGGAGATCTGACGACGTACGGGAACTCGCGAATTCTCCTTGGAGAATTTTGACCATCCGTTCCTTCCTAGTGAAATTCTACAAAATGACTAAGTGTTCCTCTGCAAAACCTGTCCACTTGCATATAACTCACGACACTTCTTGTAAGTCTTCCAGACACAACTTGTCTTCGTTGTCCTTCAACAAACTTGAAGGCATGTGCTTCCTGAGATTCCTCACGACTTCAAGTCCTTCAGGAAACCTGTTGCACGCACTCCTTGCGGAAACCCTTCACCAAACATATAAGTGTTGAAGTTTCTTCGACACTGCGCACACCTGCAGCAACAGTCCTTCAAAGACTCACTCAGGTTCGAAACCCTGAGACTTTTACTTGGCCTGCGCACTCCTTTCATGGCTCCTGTGCCCAACTGCACCTTTTGGGATGAATGAGAACAAAAGTCTGCTCCTATCTGAACCCTCTGTCAACGCACTCCTTGCGGACACTTCAACTGCACTCCTTGCAGGAATATCTGGCTCAAATAGAGAAACAATTGAAACTCATTCCTTCACCCTTTCAGACATCAATTAAAACATGAAATTGCATACACAACACATAAAAGAAAATGTATGACAGGAAGCAAACATCAATTGAGCATAACATCAATATACGGAGAATAGACACATAACCATGAATTTGAATCAAAGCTTCCTTCTATTAATTAAAATGTCTGTACATGGGTGTTCTTCATACAATTCTCTGCATGCTCTTTCTCTTCCTGAGTGATTATGTTACAATGCACAATGAGGGTGTCTATATCCTGTTTCCCTGTTGCGCTTTAAAGCTATCAAATCTAGAATTAAATTCTACCTAACTGCATTAACTATTTTAAATGTCGTCTATCTACTAAGGACGAGAGCTATCCGCTCAAGGTCCATTTAAAATATACAAGTGCGCCTCATCTTAATGCTCATTTAAGATTTGCGCAATAATTCCAAATTATTTTCAAAACTTGTGCTGGACGCGTTCCAGCTGTCTTCCACTTCCACGCTGGCTCGCTTGATGTGTTGTCGATGCTCCTGCATCATATTGCCATGGATTTTCCATGAAGCTCTACTCGAAATAGGTACTCGATTTCCTTTTGGAATGCTTATTTTGTAGGTTTAAAATTCAATCCAAAAAGGTTTGACTTGAATGCTCTATTCGTGTCTAAAATCCCAAATCTGAAATACATTTCGATTTTCTATTCTTTAGGATTTCCATACCAATGTTATCTTATCCTTATGTACTGATAATGGAAAATTGTCATGACATTTGGGAGATTGTATAAGTTCTTTCTAACACATTTCTGCTTATTCCTAATCTTTAGGATAACACATATACACATATATTTGTAGATCGAAATATCTGACAATGTTTTTTTAATATGACTTGCTAATCTAGAATAGGAATATGTAGTGCATAGTTTAAAAAATAACCTGCTGAAAGAGTATTCAACAAATTTGTATTTAAAGAATATACTGAGTGATTTTTCTCATAATATATATTTGTGTATCTTAACACTAAGAAAATTATTGATATGCAATTTTCATATCTAGTAGTTTTAATTCTGTAGCTCTTATATTTATGATTCTATTGCTCTCCTTACTCACTAACATTTGTTTCACAGGGTCGGTTTAAGTATTTAAACGATAGAAAAAATATCCCTGTTCATTCCATTCTGCTGGAATTTATAAAGTATTATTTTCTTTGCATGTGTAAATCATTCTAATATTCTAGAGTTGTATGATGTCTAGAAAAAACAGAATATTGTATATGAAAAAGTATTGAGTTTAATACTTGCATAACTATGAAGAATTATTTAAGATTTCCCCTTTCTCAAATTTATAGCTAAAAATACATAATTTTATGCTAATGGATATGAGTCATAACATGACTATTTAGATTCTGTAATATAACTACATCTCTACAAATTAGATTTTGTAATATAACTACATCTCTACAAATCAAATTTTGTAACATACAAACAAATTTTGTAGCTACTTGAGAGTCAATATAAATGCAACATAGACAATTAGAATACATCTAATTTTATACTTGTATGCTAATCAATAAATTCTTCATAACAATAAAACACATATTTATTTGGATCAGATCTTATGGTTACATGCAGATCTATAATCTATATAAAGGTAATTGGTTAAATAAAATGCATCAAATTATGTAGCTACATGCTATTGCAATAATCCAACATAAATAAATAAAAAATACATATCTGAAACCGTGATGCTAGAAAACAAATGGAACAACCACATTCCACCCAACCGTAGATACAAAAAACCACAAATTACTTGTCATGATCACCCCCTATGCTGACCATGACTCCATAAGGGAAAACTAAGCATCACTCATTAGCCATTGTACAATTCAAAAAAGTCATTTTCCTAACACCACTTGTGCTCACAATAGCAAAGAGTCGTATCCAAAACATACTGAGCAGTGTCCTGCCTCACTATGTTGTATATAATTCTTTTCTCATTGCCTAATACTTTTTCATACATTTTCCTCCTTGGAAAATTTGCATCTTGACAAATCCTTGTTTTTTAGGGGCTTCCAGTGACATAAATCAACTTTTGACACTTGTAAAAATTAGATCCGAGTTAACTCAAACATGTTCCCCACTTATGGAATCATAGTCAACTACTTTTAACCTGGATGTTCCACTTGTTTTCCAACATTTAATTTATTAAAAAATCTATCTCATAAATGTGTCCATCAAGATAGGACAGTTCGAAAGTCAAACTCTTGCCCAACATTCACAAAAATAATAATTACATCCTTTCACAAATTCAAATACTAATTTCCATAACTGGACATTTATTTTTAAAGAAACAATTTTAAAATAACTATTTTAAATATATGAGGATGTCACATAAGGGAAACTCAATCAGAGAAAGAAAAGTTTCAAGCCATGATCATTTAGTAATATGCCCAAAGGACATCAAGGAAAAAAATACTCTAGGAATTTACCACAAGTACACGAGGGAAATAATTATGTTAATTTCAGAATTAAGAAAACAATTGATAATTATAGAGAACCCTTGAAATGTTGGGGATGTGGCAAACCACATTTATTGAGAAAATGTCCATACAGAAATGATGCAAAAAAAACTATTCATAAGATACAATAAGCTTCAACAATTGGAGATATTGGCAAAAGCATTCATAGAGTCAATGTGTCTTTAGATGGGAGGCAAGAAGATCATTAGTATGTCATTATTGAAATTGAAGGTAAAATTCATGAAATAAAAGTTTGGATTTTAATTGATCCGGGAGCTAGTTTAAGTTATGTTACTCCATCTTTGTTAGACTCAAGCAAGATAAAAAGGGTAAAACATACTAAATCATGGTTAGTACGATTAGAAAAAGGAAAAAAATAAAAGTAATTGAATTCATTCTCGACTGTAACTTGGATATAAATGGTTAGTATACGGTTAGGTTCATGCGACATACTTATAGGTATGGACTGGTTAGAGAAACATAAATTTGTACTAAATTGTTATGAAAAATGATTTACTTAGAAAGATGAAAGTGGAATGTCCAGAACAATGGAAGGAATTAGTAAACCTCCCTCTATCAGACAAATATCAACATTATAATTAAGGAAGCAGATTACTAAAGACTACAAAATATATTATGTTCAAGTAACAAATCTTCTAACCAAAGAAAGAAAACCAAGATTAGAATATTTTGTTGTCCTTCAAGGATTTGAGGATTTATTTGTTGAATAAGTACCTGAGTTACGTATGAATAGAGAGATAAAATTTTCTATCGATGTATTACCTTGATCTGCACGAGTATTGAAGTCACCATATATAAAGGGTATCCCTTAATTGACTGAGTTAAAAATCTAGCTACATGAATTATTGGATAAACAATACATTAGAGTAAGTTTGTTTGAACTCTATGATTGTGCATTGATTACTGTCAACTGAATAGAATGATGATTAAAAATAAAAATCCATTACCCAGGATTAATGATTTATTTGACCAGATTGGAGGAGAAAACATCTTCTCTAAGTTGGACCTAAGTTTTGGTTATCACCAAATTAGAATAAAGGATGAATATATTAATAAAAAATATTTTATAACATGTTACGTATATTACAAGTTTGTGGTAATTCCCTTTGGAATCACTAATGCACCAACAACTTTTATCTATCTAATGAATAGTATATTCATCGAATACTTGGATAAATTTGTGTTGATATTTATTGATGATATACTAATCTATTCAAAGATGGAAGAAGAGCATGAAAAACACTTGAAAATAGTATTACAAACTCTAAGGGAGTATAAGTTATATGCTAAGTTTGAAAAATGAAACTTTTATCAAAGAAAAATATAGTATCTAGGACATGTAATATCATAAGATGGAATTGTAGTAGATACAGAAAATATTAAAGCTATTATGGAATGAAATGTACCTAAGAAAGTAGTATATATATGATCATCCATGGGAATTATAGGTTATTACCGATGGTTTATCGAAAGATTTCGTAAAATTTCCTATCCCAACATATGATTACAAAAAAAGGGAGTGAAATTTATTTGGTCTCGGAAATGTCAAAACGATTTCAATAAACCAAAAGGATTATTAACTACAAAACCAATACTTAAATTAGCTCATCCTTACAAAGATTTTACAATTTGTGTAGATGCAAGTAAAGAAGGATTAGGAGGAGTATTTGTGTAAGACGAACATGTAGTTTGTTATGAATATAGAAAATTGAAGGAACATGAAAGAAGTTACATAACTCATTCCCTGGAGTTAACATCTATAACTCATGTACTAAAAATGTGGTGACACTACTTAATGAAAAGGAAATTATTATTATTAACATATAACAGTGGTGCGAAACATCTTCTTAGTCAATAAGATCTCAATGCATGACAAGCAAGGTGGTTAGCCTTCTTAAGAGAGTTTGATTTTGAAGTTCAACATATCAAAGGGAACGAGAGTAAAGTCATAGATGCACTTAGTTGAATAAATAATGAAATATATGAAATTATTACCAGTAAAGAAGAAAGTGATCTTGAAGATAGAATTAAATCTGTAAGCATAAATGATGCAAAATACATCAAAACAACAAAAAAATGTTTTAAAATGAAGGAAATTTGGATGGGACAGATTACAACATCGAAAAAAATGCAATATTAAGGTTCAAAAACATAACATATGTACCTAATTATATTGATTTAAAGTTGGTGATTCTAAATGAGTTACATAAAAATCCCTATTCTGATCATCGAGGATATCATAAAATGATAACAACTTTGAGGAAATAATTTTATTGGCCTAATATGAAAAATAAAATAGTTGATTATTTATCTAAATGTTTAGATTCTCAACAGGTGAAAGATGAACATCAACATCCAACAATATTAGTACAAACTTTACCTATTCCAGAATGGAAATGGGAAATTATTTCTATGGATTTCATTACAGGCTTTGCCTAAAACTCAAAGACAACATGATTCTATTATGGTTGTAGTGGATAAATTGAGTAAGTCTGCGCATTTCATACCTATGAAATCTACCTATACAGATATTAATATCACATAAATATTTATGAAAGATATAATTAGATTGTATGGAATTCCTAAAATGGTGATTTCGAATAGAGATGTCAATCTTACATCGAATTTCTAGAAGACGTTGTTTATAGCTTTGGAAACTAATCTGAGTTTCAGTACAAGTTATCATCCACAAACAGATGGGAAAAAAATGTACCAACCATATTATTGAAAATATGTTACACATGTACGTAAGAGAAACAACAACTAAGTGGGAAGAGTACCTACACTTAGTTGAGTTTTCCTACAACAAGGGTTATCGAGCCTTGGTAAAAATTGTTAGGATATTTAGACACTTATGAGTTAGTTAAGATTTACTTGGTCTAATGTGTCATTAGGTAAAAGTGTGTTTCTTAGTGTGCATTAGTATGTATTTGTATTTAAGAAATCTGATGGTCACGATATGGTCGCGACATAGAGTGATCTAATGGTTCATATTCTCTTCAATCTTAATGAAAATTGATCCACTTAACACCCGATTGGTCCATGATCTATATTTAAATATCATGGAGGGTCATTTTCCAATGATAGATTGTGAGAATATCTTTTGTAAAATATCTCTGTAATCTTTTTCTTTTGAATTAATAAAATTCTCCAAGTGGCCACGTTGGTTGGGGCTGCAGATGTTTCTTTGTAGGGTTTTTACCACATCAAAAAAATGGTGTGTTGATATTTGATCTTGTTGTGTGAGTGGTTACTGAAGATATTCGTCCTCTATTGGAACACTTGTGTTTTCGAACATGGTATCAGAGCCTGTTTGAATACCCACTCTTGTTGTAGATTGAGATCGTAAATCCGTGTTGCCTCATCTTCGTTTTCTTCCATTTCCATACATTTTTGGGCTGCGAGGAATGTTCCATTACGTCCAAAGTGCTCGTTTCATTTAGGAACGCTTTTCATTTCTATCGAAAAGGTTTATGTTTTCCCAAGATATGGCCATTTTAGCTAGATCCAAAGGTATAAATCCTGAATATGCCCTTTTTAAAGTTTTTGCAGAGTATTATTTTGGTTTTATATTGTTTTTTTTAGGTTTCTACTATTTTAGATCTGCATATGCTCTTTTCTCCATGCCCTGTGCGATCTCATAAAAAAAAAATAGATAGGAAAAGGTGCATTTTTGGGGGAAGCTAACCGTGATTTAACCTTTGTTGTCATCGAAAAGCAATTTTTTTTTCTTGTGTGAAAATATTTTTTTAGCACGCTCTCCAAGGCCGTCTTCAAAAACAACAACAACAACCCTCTTTCTAAACAATACAATATGTTTTTCTATCCCATTTGGTTAAAAGTTTCTTTATTGAGTAAGAGGTCTTGAGTTCAAGTCTCTCTTTTGTTACTTTTTTTTGAAAAAGTTCATGCTCCATTGTAAAGTGTATTTCACTTCAAGTATAAAATTGAATTAATATAAGTAGCTTTAATATTTTAGAGTTTTTTATTTTGCATGCAACTTTTCTTTTATAAAATAACTTCATTGTAAAAGTGAACCCCACTTGTTTTTATAAAAATGGGTCACTTCATAAAGCAACTTATACCATCACGTGATCCTTTTGTTACCGTTTGTGCCTTTTTTTAAAAGGGTATAACTTTCACATGTGAAGTCCATTTTCAATGCCATTGTTTTTAAAACCACCTAATTTTTCGAGATCTTTCCATCCAAACCATCAATTTCAGTGTTCAAATCCATATTATCTACATATTTAATATGTCTTCTTGAAGTAATATTTTTCTTACCAGTGCCAACTATGTCCAATGGAAATCCCATATGGAGGATTTATTAAGAAGTAAAGGCTTGTACTGGAATACCTTCGGAAATGAAACATAACCTATTGATAATGATAAGAAAGTCAAATCAACTAATATGAATGAAGAAGCACATGGACTAATCAAAATGGCCATCTCTCTTGATTTAAGGTTCCACCTTCAACAAATTGAGAAACCCAATGAAGCTTGGAAAAATATTGAATCTATGTTTGGTAAACACAATATTTTTCAAGCACAATAGTCATAAAATCAAGTACTAAATTTAAGTCCAAGTGATTTTTCTTGCATTGAATACTATCTATCTAAGTTTAAAACAATCAAAATTTTATGTGAAGAATGTAAGATAAATATGGATGAATATAATTCCATCTATCCTATTCTCTCTAAGTTAGGTAGTGCATATTATGTGTTTGTATCTACCTTTTATGCCATGAAAGAGGCTCTAGGGACAACTTATCAAAATCCCACTCTTGAGCCCTTTTGTGATGCTTTGATTAGAGAGAAAGATAAGCTTGTACAACTTGGAGTGATCAACACTGCAGGTACCTCCAACAAAGCTTTAGTCGTCCATCATAAATAAAAACACAAGAATCCCAAGAAGCAACATTATCACCACAAAATCAAGCAACATAAGGGTCCCAAAACCACTCAAACAACTTCCACTTCTAATGGTGACAAAGGAGAAAAATATAAAAATAAGAAGACTAACAAACATAACAACTTTTGTGATAAAGATGGTCATGATCAGTCCAAATGTTTCAAGAAGATGACATCTTTAGAAGTAGTGATGAGGAAGCACAACATCAATATTGATTCTACTACTTCTTCTTTTTCTCATGGACATGCACTTTCTTCTTATGGTTTCTCCTTCAATACAACTTTTACTTCTTCTTTTGATGAGTGGCTTATTGATTCTAGAGCATCTTATCATATGGCTAAGGATAAAGACATAATTTCTTCTCTAAATTAATATAATACAAAGAAAATATTTGTTGATGATGATAGATCTCTTAATGTTGAAGGATATGGAATAGTTCAAGTAGAAAATGGTCATTTCAATGATGTATTAAATGTGTTCCAAGTGTTTCTTGTAACCTTCTATGAGTATATGAAGTCACTCATTCAAGTGAAGGTAAAACCATAGAGTTTTCACGTCACCAAGTTGTAATCAAGGATCTAAAAGATCCTATGCATGTTCTTGCAATTGAAATTGCTAATGATATTGCCATGTTGTACAAGTTTGACAACTTTGTCTCATCTTCTTTTTCATCAATTTTTGTTTCTCATAGCGATGACTTGAGAAAACTTTGGCATGAGCGGTTTGGTCATCTAAGCTATCACTCATTGCACCAACTATGTAATCAACAGATGATGATTGATCATCCTCTTGTTTCATGCAAGGATGGTTTTTGTGTCGGTTGTGTTCTCAACAAACATCATTGGGAAAATTTTGACAAAAATGCCTCTTGGCATGCCTCAAGCCCTTTGCAACTTGTTCACAGTGAGTTTTGTGGTCCACTTTCTTCTCCTTCTTTTTATGGGTGCAAGTATTTCTTAACTTTCATTGATGATTTTTCCATACGTACTTGTGCTTACTTCTTAAAACTTAAGAGAAGATTTTTTGACAAGTTTTTGTACTACAAGGCCCTTGTAGAAAAGAAATATGGACATCAAATTCAAAGGTTAAGAACATATAATAGAGGCATATATTTGAACAATAATTTTACAAGTTATTGCATTACACAGATTATCCAAATGAAACACATTGTTCCATATACACCACAACAAAATCATGTTGCTAAGAGAAAGAACCACACATTAAAAGAAATGTCTAATTGTATGATCCAATCTAAAGGACTAAGTCTAAAGTATTGGGTGAAAGCCATCAATTGTTCAAATTAAATAGAAAATCTCACTCCAACAAAGGCTCTTAAAAATATAACACCGGAAGAATATTCGACTAAAATTAAACCAGATGTAAGTCACTTCAACGTATTTGGTAGTATATCATGGCCTCACATTCCTGATGAGAAAAGGAAAGCATTGCAACCTAAAAGTGAGAAGTATATATTTGTTGGTTATTCTAAACATGTCAAAGGTTATAGACTTCTTCAACCACATTGTAATGAAATTATTATTAGAAGAGATGTTAAATTTGCTGAAAATATATTGTCATGTGAGCCTAATTCGACATTTGTTCCTTCTTTGGCCTACAATCTTAATTCGGCGTTTGTGACTTCTTCGTCCTGCGAGCTATCTTCGGTGTGTGTTCCATCTTTTGCTCTAGTTTCTTTTTCATATGATGACAATGAGGATCAAAATCCACCTCTGCTTCCTCACCATCGTCCAGATGAGTCGTTTGAACCTAAACCAACACCAACTCGGATGCACCGCTTCCTAGATGGATTCGTTCAACATGAGAAGTCATTGGTGATCTTGTTGGTGATCCTTCAGATAAGCATCAAACACGTTCACAATTCCAACGTGCCTCTTCTCTTTTGGCTCAAGTTTTAGAGAGTCATGATCCAGATACATTTGCATAAGCTTTAGGGCATCCATATTAGGATACAACAATGAATGAATAATATCATTCTTTAATGGAAACCGATACTTGGGATCATGTACCTCTTCCAAAAGGAAGAAAACTTGTCAGATGAAAATCGGTCTAAAACACTAAGCATGCATCATATGGAAGTGTTGAAAGAAACAAGGCTCAGTTAGTTTCCAAAGGATTTCCCCAAGTTGAAGAAATTGATTATAATTAAACCTTTTCTCTTGTATCCAAAATGAATTCAATCTGCCTTGTTCTTTCCCTTGCTACCTCACATAAATGGGAGGTCCATCAACTGGATTTTAAATCTACCTTCTTGAATGGATATTTGAAAGAATAAATATACATGGAACAACCTCCTATCTATGTCCAGAATGACTCTAGCCTTTTTTTCACCTTAAGAAATCTCTTTATGGTCTTAAGAAAAATCCTGAGCTTGGTATATGAAAATGGACATCTTTCGTATGGCCACTGGATTCACTAGATGTCATTATGATCCTAATGTATATACCAAGAAAGTATGAATCGATCTCATAATACTTGTCCTTTATGTTGATGACCTTATCCTTACTGGTAGTGACTCAAAACCTTTAAACCATGTGAAAACCAACCTTAAGAAGAAATTTGAAATGAAAGACTTAATCCTTTTGCATTATTTCCTTGGCCTCCAAGTTTTGCAAACCAATGAAGGAATTTTTCTTTCCCAATCTAAGTATGCTTGTGACCTTCTTCATCTCTTTCCCATGGATGATTGTAAACCATCCCCTTAGCCCTTCCAGTCTGGACTCAAGCTTGTTTCCACCTATACTTCTCCCGAAGTTGATACCACCTTGTACCTTCATTTAGTCAATAGCCTCTAATAGTTGACTCATACCTTCCCTGATACTTCCTTTGTTGTTGGTCCTTTTTCTCGGTATATGAAAAAAACCCATGAAAGCCATTGGAAAGTAGCTAAAAGAATAATTCGATATGTCCGTAGTACAGTTCAATTCAAGATACATTATAGTTCAGAGGAGGATCCTTTATTGGTTGGTTTCACTGATTCAGATTGATCCGGTGACCCTAATGATCTAATGTCTACTGCAGGTTATGTTTTCAGCCTTGGTTTAGGACCTGTCACTTGGGCCTGTAAGAAACAATAGACTATTGCACTTTCTTTAGCAGAAGAAGAGTAACGAGAAATGATAAATGGAATTTAGGAATCCTTATGGCTTCGACAGATTCTTTTAGAGTTTGGATTCCAGCAGCAACATTCGACCAGCCTTTGGTCCGAGAATCATAGTGCCACCAAGATCACCAAAGACCCAGTTCAACATCAACGCAACAAATACATCGAGCTACACATGCACTTCCTCATAAAGCTCACTCATGATCAAGTTATTGAAGTTCTCTTTTCCCCTATAGAATATCAAGTTGCAAACATTTTCAGAAAGTCTCTTACAGAAGTGAAGTTTTCCAAAATTCTATCTATGTTAAGAGTTCACGAAGTTGTCATCAAGGGGGGATAGGCTCTAATTCCTCCTTTCTTCTCCTATTGTCTCACTATTGTAAATCATTCAATCCTTTCCCAAGTTTTTCTTAAGGGGGGATGTTAGGATATTTAGACACTTAGGAGTTATTTAAGATCTACTTGGTCTAATGTGTCATTAGGTAAAAGTTTGTTTCTTAGTGTGTTTATTTAGTATGCATTCGCATGCATTTGTAGTTAGGAAATACGATGGTCACGATATGTTCTCGACATAGAGTGATCTCATGGTTCATATTCTCCTCGATCTTAACAACCATTGATCTATGGCTTAACACCCGATTGGTCCATGATCTCTATTGAAAGAGAATGGAGGGTCATTTTCCGATGATCGGTTGAGAGAAAATCTCTTGTAAAATCTCTCTGTAATATTTTTCTTTTGCATTAATAAACTGCTCCAAGTGGTCGTGTTGGTTGGGGATGTGGATGTTTCCCTCTAGGGGTTTTACCACGTCAAAACATTTGTGTTTTGATCTTTTATTTGGTTGTGTGAGTGGTTACTAAAGGTGTTCGTCCTCTGTTGGAATACTTGTGTTGTCGAACAAAAATGAGCCCCTTCGAAGTTTTCTTTGGAAGGAAATATACGACTCCCATCAGTTGGGATAATCTTGTTAAATGAATAATGATTGGACTAGAAATGCTCCAAGAAATGGAACAGATAGTCAAGAAGGTGTAACAAAATTTAAAGACTATGCAAGATCAACATAAAAGTTATGTAGATCAAAGGATCTAATAATTCAATATATTACGATGTACTTAAAATACCACTATGAGTCTATGAATTCTACCAATGACTTAACAAAATTACAAGCAAAACTCTTTGCTCCTACTTATTTAAGACTTGCACAATTTGGCTTTAAAACATTATTAGAGGCATAGGTAATGAATTTTGATTATTCAATATAATCATTTTCCTAAATATCATCACTATCTAAGATCAACATATTTTTTTTTTAAATGCCACAATAATGTGAATCCAATAAACAATAATGATTACATTAATAAACTCATTAATGTCTAATCATTAATACAAATCTTTTACTAATTAATTTATTTAATATAACAAAAATTATATTATTATTTTCCAATCTTAAAGACCCTAAAGTCTCTTTCCATAAAAGATTAATTTTAAATCTCTTTCAATAAAAAATAAGCTTATTTAATTTTAAAGTCTCTTTCAATAAAAATATTATTAATTGGTCCATTATAATTCACTCTAGAATATTCTTAAATTATTTTCCCTCATATCCTAAGTGTATTATACTAAGTTCATTTACGTGCCTACATAAAGGTTTTCTTAATAGAATTTCTATAATAGGAAATTCCATAATTGTATATGTTTAAAATTATCTTTTGCATAATTCCATCACAAGTTTACTATTACTAAAGCATAGTAGATATATCCTTAAACAGGATAATAAACAAGCATTCATGTCATATATGTATGACCACAATTAAAATAGAAATTAAATTCTCAAACAAGATAATAAACAAACATTGATGTCATATATGTATGAACACAATTAAAATAGAAATTAAATTCTCAAAGAAGATAATCAACAAACATTGATGTAATATATGTATGACCACAATTAAAATAGAAATTAAATTCTCAAAGACATAAAAATCCAAAGTTACAATTAATATCAGACATCGATATTTAATTCTCAATACTTCTAAGTAAGAATAAGTTTAAGTAAAGGTTACACCGAGATTTTCATTTATTCAAGACTAAGATTTTAATTTATATCCATAAAACTTTTAGGGAGAGCAACATTAATGTTGCCTCTGAACTTGAAATCTCTAGAATAAACTTAATCAATTAGTAGTGCGATAGTTTGTAATTGACGAAACACAAACATTAAATTTTTTTTTTTAAATTAGAAAAGTTTCGAATAAATTCTTTGACTATCCCTCCTAAAAATAAAAAACGATTTTAACATAGGTGGTGAGTAAATGGATGTCAAGTAAAAAATAAGATGATTCCTATTGAAGGAGGCAGATGGGTCCCCAATGCGGAAGAGACAAAAAGATAATGCTCAGATGAATGATCAACGAAGATTTCACATGGATTAACTGTAGTAACAAGAGTGAGTGGACTTTGCCAATTCTTTAATACATAAAAAGTGGAGGACAAGAACAACTATTAATCCAACGCCATAATACAAATAGAATTTTGATTCTTCTTAACTAAAGATGAGAACTAAAAGAAATTCTCTTATCATTCAAGTGTGGAAATATGATATCCTATAATCTTGAAAAAATAAGAAGTGTCCTGACAATGTAGTGGGTTCCAATGATTTACTACTGATTGTCATGATAATTACAGAGGCATTAAAGAAAATCTAACCAGTTCCTTAAGTAGCAGGAGTACAAAGTTAAAAGGGATAGCATCAGTATTGATGTTAAATTAAAAAGAATCACCAACAGTTTGGTGTTACACAGTTTAGTTGTCTCTATCGTTTTACTATGGACTCGCTCTTTCCTTAAGGTATACAGTATCTTCCATACAGGTTTAGTGAAATTATTTCAGCAATGACCCTTCACCTTCTAGTTTTCCGAGTTGACAAAAATTTTGCTGGGACGATATCGAAATCCAAGCTCAGGATTTCCATATAAAGTTTTGCAGTGACCCAAACAATTATGGTTGCCATAAATACAACTAATTATATAGCGCTCTTTACGAATTTCAATCACAGGATTTGCATTTTATTTTTACAATTACCAAAAAAAAATTGTAATTTCGAAATTCACATAAGTTTTTAATGACGAAACGACATTATAAATNTCAGCAATGACCCTTCACCTTCTAGTTTTCCGAGTTGACAAAAATTTTGCTGGGACGATATCGAAATCCAAGCTCAGGATTTCCATATAAAGTTTTGCAGTGACCCAAACAATTTTGGTTGCCATAAATACAACTAATTATATAGCGCTCTTTACGAATTTCAATCACAGGATTTGCAATTTATTTTTACAATTACCAAAAAAAAATTGTAATTTCGAAATTCACATAAGTTTTTAATGACGAAACGACATTATAAATTTTTGGATTCAAAAATAAATTTTGATAATGACCCAACAAAATTAAGTTTCCAGAACTGCAAATTAAACCGCAGCAACCAAGACGAATTTCCAATTCAGTAATTTGAAAAATTTAATTTACAGTGACCCTAATGGATTTAAATTTCGAATTGTAAATTTCTTAACAACNTTCGGATTTGAAATAGATTACCACGACTATCAAATTTCTAACCTTTTGAAAATAGTTTATTTGACAACGATTATCGAAATTTTTAATTTCCAGGAATTCGAACTAGTTATAGAGTGACTTAAAACAAAATTCATCTCAGGATTCACAATTAAATAAGCCACAATTATATCAAAGTTCTACAATTCGAGTAAGTAAATTAATATAGAAGCAATCAATAAATTCTGAACTCACGGTTTGGATATTTAATTGATAGCAAACAAGGCATTTCCAAATTCTGGTATATAATTTATTTTGGATGGTATATGGTACAGAGATATGGATGCTCCGATCATCACATTTCAAGAGTTTTTTTTTTTTTTTTAAATAAAAAGAGACCTTATATTATATCAGTTGTCCACAATACAGTGACACTTGGCAGCCACCTGTTCTGCCACGGGAAGAATACAACAATAGGTGGCTTTGATCAGTTTTGGCGGTGCCATCACTGTAAGAAATTATACAAAAATTACATGGAAAATTGCAAATGTTTGTAGGAACGCAGTTCCGTCTTCCTAATCTAATGAGAAAAATCTGGCCTGTCATCATGGTAAATTAGACCACCGACGCTATAACTAAAATAAACAAAAGATTGTAACCTTGGGTGAGCCACTTCAGTCTATGGCAGAACCTGGTTGTCCATGGATGGTGTAAGCTGGAGTGAATCATTGTTTGGAAGTTGGGCACCGGGCTTGCATGAGTGCCTCAAGAAGAATGTCTAGTCTTTGACTGATGACGCTTTGGCTATGCATCTAGTTATCCAGCCTCTGCCTAATCCCAAAAAGGAGTTCAAGGTGATCTTCTGCGAGGTGATAGGCAAAGTGCGTAGCGTGTTCTCCCTTGTTCGTCTCGCCGTTGTCAGCTGCAGTTTTTTCCTTTTCTGTGCTTGTAAGCTGCCAACTTGGAGGGATGTTCTCCTTCACTTGGCAGCTCCCGTCACCATAGTGGGTCTCTCCTGGTTTGACAACTTGGGGGGCGAGAAGGTGGGTGGTTGAGGGGGGAATCTCACCCAAGGGTGGCTCCTCCTCCTTCACTTTGTTTGGATTGTAATGCAAAGCCAGAGATGGCGCTTCCTCCATCACTATGTTGGAGCTGTAATGCAGAGGCAGAGGTGGCGCCTCCTCTTTCACTATGTTAGGACTATGATGCAGAGGAAGAGGTGGCAACGAGGGAAAGTGCATCGTGGAGGACGTTGTTTCCAATTTCACCTTACACGCCTCCTGAGACTGAAGCAAGGTAGACCGACTACTCAGGGTAGAGTGGCGAGGATGGCCAAAGTGATATGTGAAAGCTCTTTGGGAGGCAGTCAGCCTGGTAACCCGAGAGAGGGCGTTAAGAACCCCTCTTGGGCTTTCCTTGCTCCCGTGGCATGGTGGGGGGGACAAGGGGGAGGTGCAGGGGGTGAAGGGAGGTTGTGGGAAGAGGTAGGATGCAGTGGAGGGAGGTGGAGGATACCAAGCAAAGCAGAGCAGGATGGATGTTCCTGGTTTGCAGGAGGCGAGTTGAGTCCAGGAGGACACACAGGGTTAGAGTGTTGATGCCGAAAAAATCATGGAAGTCGAAGTGATCTGCGAGAAGAGCGCACCAGGTGAGGAATGAATTGTGTTGCATACCAGTGCTTCTCTTAATTCCATGAGAGACCGAAGTGACACCTCCCATCACCATTGAAGGCTAACGGGACCTCTGCAACGACTTGGTACCAAAATTCTAACTCGATCGCTCACCCAAGAGCTCAACCAGGCACACTAACTTAAATGCCACATGGTGTGAGCCATAGTAATTGAATGTACAATGGGTGGCGGTTGGGGATAATAACTCCCCCCGCTGATCCAATCCATCAATCCTCTGCATCGCGCTAGGTGGCACCCCATCCAGGCGATCACATTTCAAGATTTATAAAGCTACATGCCTTGGAATATAATAAAATAAAAGTGGGCTACACAAAGGAAGATTTATGTTGCGTAATGGTTTTATAGTATAGAGAAATGATTTCTAAGATCAAGATTTGCAATTCAATTGGGAGTGAACATAACATTTTTAAATTCTAAATACAATTTACAAAAATAAAAATATTGAAACCAATGATGATGGAGATTGGGATGTCCTTCAATGACTTGCATTCCTTCTTTACTCCCGCTTGGTAATCACATAGACTTCACATACAAGAAACCAGAACAAAATAACTCTAATGCTTGCCTTGCAAGGAAAAGATTCTAGTCTTTCTCAAACTTGAAATCCCAACTCTCACAAGTAAAACCCAGTCAACCAAATTTTTGTAGCATAATAGTACTATGAAAAAGTGAGGTCCATTTCCCTTCTACACCATTTGTTTTATAGAAATTTCCCTCTCACACATGTCCTCATGCAAAAATAATTAACTTTTAAAATTAATTAAATTATTATTATTCAACCATAGACTTGTCACACCCTTCTGAAATTGCACAAGAATTACCATTTTTATTTTATTTGAAAATTCAATTTCCCTCACATTCCCCAATGGGTTCCTATTTTCTCTTTCAATTGTCCCTTAGTTCCCAAAATTCTCATTTAATGAGTGTCTCATAACTAGATCTTAGTTAAAGTTTGATTACGAGTCTTCTTTTAGTTAGATTAGTGGTAGTTTGACTCAATATGCTATTCTAGGTGTACACATATTCTCTCAAGTTATTATTTCTTTATATTTTAAAAATCTATTTTTATTAATTTCATGCACACAAGTGTGCATTTTATTCAACTTTTAAATTTTTATTCCCCATATTCCTAGATTGATTTTATCTCAAATATTTTTAACTTATGCCATAATTCATTTAGTCCTTTATTTAAATTTAGGCTTAGGATTAATATTAGACTTAGTCTTAGACTCTTGTTAGCCTTCAAATTTATAATTTACTATTTATTTTATTATTTTATTCTAATAAGGTCTAAGCATTTCAATGTTTTTAGGATACCTAGATTTATTGAGTTATGTTTTTATCACGCGAGGTACCCTTCAAGACGTACCTCCCTGCTCCAATGGTGCCACTCGCCTTTTACTGGGTTTGGAAGTTTGTTTGACTCTTCGAGTTAACACTCCATTCAGTCAAGCTTGTGAGAGACTAATGGTTTTATAAGGAATAGGGGCTTCACCTTTTTGTGCACCGCTTAGAATTCTTCGTGAGAGATTGTCTTAGTTCGCCCTCACAACATCATGGACCTCTCTAACTAGGTAATTGTTAACCTACATTTCAGGCCATGGTGAGAGTGCTAGTAGGCTGTGATAAGGACACTACCACACCTCTCCCTCAAATGTCTCATTTCAGTGCATATCCCCTTTACTCCTTATGTGAGTCGGATTAACAAGCATCATCAATCCTGCATCCACTAACAAAAACAATGTGAATAATTCATATACATAAATCATACTGTGATAAATCGTATATGACATGTGCATAAAATGAAATACTCAAATCCCCGGATGGGGTGACAGCGCGGCAAAAGAGACCACGTGGCTCCGAGTTGGGACAGGGAGGCACAGCGCCCACCGGCTCATGTCAAGTTCACAGTTAATTCGCCATGAATCCGCCCAGGCGCATTCAAATGTGGAGTGCGTTCGCGCAACGCGAAGGTACCCGTTCCCAGGTTCGACGTTTAATGCGTTTAATGTTAGCAGTGATGGCGGTGTATATCGATACCACCACCTTTCTCCGGTTCATTGCACGCAGTGAACCTCCGGGACACCAAGAGCTCTCGCGAATTTTGCTACACAGCAGGGTCACTCTCTTCCGTTCTAAGAAGCCGAGCGGCCTGGTCGCATCAGCACCGGGGACCACCATGCCAACGCTGAAGGCACACTGAAGCTGCCGACGCTCTCTTGGGCCCCGAGGTCACCTGATGATTATGCTCCAGTTCTGTTTCTGGTTTGGTTTCAATAGCTTTTGTCTGAAAATAGTCAGTTTCCTTTRCACTCTAGTYKTAGATGCAAACACTGGTATCAATTTTGCYACTCCCRRTTTCCTACGGGCGGGAAATAGTCTTGTYATTTTTGAAACAGTCATACTGCTCTGCAAATATGATGATWTGTGGACAMGGATGTCCAGCTGTCTCGGTTTCCTGCCATGGCGGGACAACTGGCATCCCCGACTATGCTGTATTATGCTTTGGTTAATATAACAGGCTCCGTCTTTTTTATTTAAAAAAAAAAAAAAATGAAATACTCAAACAAAATACAATCCACTCCATGACTCAATCCAGAGTCCCAGGAAGTCCATTGATGCCATCATCATCCATAACCTGTCATGTGTCCTCTACACTCAAGAGAACTTGTCAATAATATCTATCAATACATATACATAATAATAAAAATAACTCACAATACATCGTTATCCTATATAACCCATAATCGAAACGAAATCATAATGTACGATAATCGGATCACTTGCACGCAAGTGTCCTCAAAGAATAAGTCAAAGTGTGCTCAATAGAACACGATGTTACAATTGGAACATAATGTAGGTTGAACAAGGAAGAGATTTTCAAGAGGAACCTCTATGCATTCTTGATAGGAAAGAAACAATATTTCAGAACAGACTCATCGCCCACGTAAAAGTTCAATGAAAAAACTTTATTCCTGAAAAGGCAACTTGGAAGTTGGAATATAAAATGATGAGAACATATCAAACTTTGTTCCAAGTGATGACTAGAAACAAAAAATAACACTGAGGACAATGTTATTCTTAAGGGGGAGAGGATGTAATATCCTCATATTAGCATTTCAATTTAATAATTTCAAATTATGAAATTTTTTATTTGACTTTATCATGACATTTTATTGTTATTCTTTATGTAAAGTTATATGGTAGTTTTCCATGACTGAACGATCATAATGGTTGTTATGTGGGTTATAAAGGCATACTATAGAATAGTTTTACCTTGACTCGTCAAGGTTAATGATTTGATGGAAATCGATTAGTGAGTGGTTTGGTGGTTGATAAGACATTCCACTGAATAATTAATATCCTTTAAAATCATGTGTTCATAGTTCATCATGGCATCCTTCTGTTATGCCAGGTTTAACCCTCCTTGAAAAGAGAGCTAGCTACATAATGTCCCGACCACCCTCAAAGTTTTCGGTCATTCTTTCTATCATTTTGGTAACACTCCAATGCGAGTTGAGGGTTCCTTTCTGTTTATGGACAGATATCATAGTTTTTCCCATTTGTTCCTCATTTTTTGCAATTATGGCTTTGGGTTTGAACAATGTCTACCCATGTTAAATTCTATGCAAAGTTTGGGTTTAACATGTCGTCAATCTGGATTTGATCTGGAATTAGTCGCCACGTTGGGAGTCTAATATTAACAAAGGTTAGTGTGCTTCTGGACCTTTCCTCATCTTAAGGAAGGTCGTGGTCGAAGGTAGAGGGGTTTATTTATAATAACATTATTAGTTGGGTCTATTTGTTACTCCGTCTTAAAATTTATAATATTTTCGCCATTTATTTTAAGTCTTACATTTATCTCAATTTTTTTGGAATTTCATTTAACTCTTAGGTCTTGTTACCTCCATATTCGCACACATTATTCCTCTTCCAATCGTTATCCTTGTTCAAACCTTATCTCTTTTTTTCTTTTTAATCATTATAGGGTTTCTTTAATGGAGATAATGACCGCAACCCATATTTTAGACTTGTATAGCTCATTTTATTTTTTTATCTATGTTATATAATCTATGGTAAGGATTTATGGAAACTACAAACTAATGATGGGTCCTTGCCGTGGACGAGGGTACCCAATAGAATGGAGCGTTGGTCTACACTAGTTAATTTCTACCAAAAGAGCTTTTATCTGGGCAAATCGAGCTGCTCGAGGTGAAAAATATCTTATCAAAACCCTTCTATTAAATTTCAAAGTAATTTTATTTATTCTCTTTTTATAATACAATTTAGGCTTGTATAGGTGTACTCAGTCACACTATCAATATTACTCCGGATAGTGTTCAACCTGGATTCCTGTGTAAGTATTTCTACTCAATGTACTATAGTGTTCGACTCTTTCCTACTAAAGTGCCATACTAATCACTACTCTTATAATGTTTTCTTAGAGGTGTTAACTATGGCATCAATACCAGGGAGTTTACCCTCAAAAGGTATTTCGGTTTTTAATCTAGAATTTAGTTGTGGGTGTAGGGCATGACACCACTGTTTGAGATTGTTCGATGTAAACATAGATTTAATGGCTACCTACCATTGTTATGTTGACACTTTCCTTTGTCTATTTCTCTGAGAAGAATTGTGATATCATCTTTTACTCTGCGTAATATATTTACCGGTTGAGTTGTCCTAAGGTTAATTGTTTGTGTATTAAAATTATGTTATTTAGTATTGAAATTTATACTATAGGAATTGATACCCATCATAGATACTCTATTTATTTTTCAAGGGGTTTTACCATCATAGGTTAATAGAATTGATTCTTGGTAAGTATTCTATTTTAACCATGTTCATTATTTTCTTACCAGATTAGATTAACATAAAATTCTTCGTTCCTTTAATTAGTTGTTCTGAATTGTTCCAAGAACTACTTGTAATTATTTCTTGAACTTATCTCGATTGTTTTCATTCTTGTTTAATAATTTCTACATACCCTGGAAGGCCTAATTTATAAGAGTTGACAGTATATTTTCAAGCTTTACTACATCGGTTGTAATTACTCTTAGTATTTATTTGACATTTTAGCTTCCTGTATCCACTAGATTTTCACTACCGTATTAGCAATACTATTTAAAGTCTTAACCATAGTGTCTACAATTAAATTTACATATTGTTTTTCAACACTTAGACTCTAGTAATTAGATGGAAACAATTCCATAATTCTAATCTAGGAATTCGTTTATTCATCCATGCCTGATAGTTAACATAAACAATCACATAAAAAAATATAGAATACGAGAAATCATTTAATTTCTAAAACAATTTGCAACTCTGATCAACAATAAACTATCCATAATAAAATAGGAACATAGAAGAAAAAACTGTAACTAAATGTTTCTAAAGGAAATACACGTTACCGTAGATTAAAGAAGCTAAGTATGCCCACTCTGTCAGCCCCGAGATGAATCCACATCCAAGAACTTAATCAAGTGACTTACTACAGGTTTTAGGGCTAGGCTACGCGATTTACGTGAGTATTCTCTTGTGTCATGCAATTTTTAAAGATTTCACATCCACCTCCAAATGGCATCCCATCCTCTTTGTTTTTTTTTATTTTATAATATTTTTCTATGTCTTTGACACACGCACAAACCTAGTTTTTATTGAGTACCTGTTAATTTTATTTTTACACATATTTCTTCAGATTCCTTAGAATCCTGAGATTTTTCTCACTTAATTAACTTGAATCAACTAATCTTACCACTTGTCCCCCTTCTATCGTTGTTTCTCTTTTGGATCAACAAACTCTTTCTTCTAACATTTAGTACAATAAGTATTTGAGTTTGATCATAAAGATCCATAATGTGTTAATAAACAACAATAATAATAAAAAATAAGTTTTAGTTTTTTAACTTTGGGGTATTGCAAAAATATAAAAGATGTAGCATATTAAAAAAAATACATATATATAAATAAATATGACATTATTTATAAAACTTCAAGCTTAAAAGGTTCTGGAATATTTATAAATGAAGACATCATTTCAAAAGATCAAATTAAATTAGAGAAGGAGGCTCAAAAAGTAAAGGAAGCTATAAAGCAAGGAAAATGGACTATAATTAGGAACCAAAAAGATATTACTAGGGATAGAGACAAAAAAACAACGATAAATAGCTATTGGGGACACTTTAGATCCTCTTCTCGAACTGCCATGGTTTTTCATGGAGTAAAGGGCCTATTCTAAGTTGGATCTTGAGTGACATTGACATTATTCTCTTGGTTAAAACTTGGGAGCATGATGAATGTAAGGTCCCTAATATCGAAGGTTTTATTTTGTGGTCCACATGGAACAAGAATTCCTCCCATAGAGGGATTGGAGGCATAACATGTTAAATAAAAATGAACATTTTCCCTAACATTCGGTTTCAAAATAAAGATCCTCTCAATCAATACACATAGATGGATATATATGATATTAAAGCTACAAAGATTTATATAAAAATGTCATTTCTCACCTATTAACTCTAATTTTTATAAAAAAACAATTTATATAAGAATTGTCTATACAAAAAATTAGAGCAATATATCTACAATATGAAAAATTAAGGTAGTATCCTCATGATAGCATATTTTAATGCTAGAATTGCAACTAATCAAGATATTATTTTAAGTAACGATTGCTACCCTATTCCTCTTTGTCTAGAAGAGGAGATTGTTTTAACTGACATTTATAAAAGAAACTCTCAAGAATTGATCGAGAAGAGTTAATCAAGCTCTGTAGTTCTTAGGATTTAATAATTTGCAATTAGGGATGATTTTAATAATGGAAACTCATCTCAAAATGTAGAAACCATGACAAGTCTTTGTAGTCCTTAATATGTAAACTATAAAATGTTTTGCGATATTTTTTTGAAAATATTAAAATTTCTAAGGATTTTATATAGTTTCTATAAAATTTGGGATATTTTAAAGATAAAATAATTTTATTCTATAGAATTTGGGTGAAATAAGTTTAGAAAAAATGGAAATTGGCGAATCTTTTTTGCGGAAAAAGCATGGAAAATTAGCCCATCTATGAAATTTATAACACAAAATCATGTATGTTTGCAATGGTGTAAATTAGTGGCCAAATTATAACGAGATGACTTGTATCCATGGGATGGGTACCAGTGTTGTTGATTATGTAATATTGGATATCCTGTAACAACCAAATAAATTTACACATCACATACTTTCATAAGCAATTTATTTCACGAGATGAGATAATAACTTCATAACATAACAACAATCTTCATAATAGCTACTTCAGTAACTTAAATTTATCAATGAATAATGATTTCATGGCAGAATGAAATCAATACATAGTTTAACAAATTACCTGGTTCTGATGCTAATTTTTGTCGCCCTGCTGCCTTCTTGTTGCCTTTCTGCTACCTGATGCACAAACCAACACTGCCATAAACAAAAAAATAACTGCCCAAACCTATTGTCCTCCCTGCCAACTAGGAAAACTACCTAGCTCCAAGATATCTATGGATATCCTGGCCCCCGTGCCCAAAACCTCCAGCAACTCGGTGCCTCAACTGATCAAAATACCACAGCCAGAACTCTACTGCTCCCTGCAAATCTCACCGTCCTCCCAACATCCATCCTCTGTCGAATGTCCTCCCGTAAACCTCCCTTCCTCCCTTATCCCTCCTTCACCGACTCCTCATTTAATCCCTTACCTATCCTCGTCCCTCCCAGATCCTTCCTTTAATGTTTTATCTCCTCGGGATTCATAGGTTATCCCTTGTTGTATACGCAACCATTTTATATCATATACCAGTAATCTATTAAATCCATTACACAAGTTATTAAATATAGTTTGTAGTTAAATTATTAATTAATTAATCACAATTATATCCTTTAATTAATTAGTAACTCACTTAATTAATATCATTAGATCATCTTTGTTTAATTAATACCTTGTTAACACAATTAATCCCCTAATTAGTTTTACTTTATAATTCTTAAACATTTATCCAATTAGGGTCATTACATACACCCACCCTTCAGGAAACTTCATCCCGAAGTTAAG
>SNQJ01S0096911.1:7632-31504 GCA_010110895.2 Picea sitchensis
GGATTGTCTGGAGGCTTATTTGGTGTAGAAGTTCCCTTTTTGGGTGGCATGTTGGCCAAGTATCACTTTTGAACCTTGATTTTGAGGTGGTTCTGCTAGACAATCTTTCTTCTATTGTATCTCCCAAGTTTTGGCCCTTCTGGTTATGAAAATTTATTTTATGTAGTTCTATGATATTTCTTCTCTAGAATGCCACATGTCTGATCAAAATTGGATGTGCCAAGTGGAATTTATGGTAACTTCCTCATAACTTGCCTATTTTTGGCCTTTACAGGAGATCTCAGTTGTATAGCGTTCCCCACACACAATAATTGATATAAAATTCTGAAACTCACACCAAAAATACTACAGACTATCCACGATCCAATGAAACCAGTTCCACTCAATTTGGATACTCTAGGAAGAAGTTATGATTGTTTTACCTAAAACACCTTCTTGAGACTAGTCAATAGGACTAGTCAGATACCCTATCTTACACAAGGTGTATCTACAAATTTAAGATGAACCAAGAGCTAATTTTTTTACCACAGATACCTTATTAATTTCTATAAATATACTCTAGAGTTCACGGTCTGAAACGTTACAATTTTTTTTTTATAGCGAAAATTACGCAATGACTTAGTTTAGGATGATTCCAAAATCCTATCTTGTACAGGTTGTATATCCGAAAGTATAAGGCCTTAGGAGATGAATTTTGAACCCAACATACCTTGATTCGTCTACTAAATATCCTCCAAGACGTTCCTTCTGAAACATTGTAGAAAAAAAGTTATAGCGAAAATTCCAAGGTGTCTCATATGTAGTAGAGAAACCCCAAGACCTTTAGCTCTGATACCATATGTTAAGAAACAAATATGAATATAGCATATAAAAACCTCAGAAAAAGTAATCAACACCTTGAAAAAGAGATAATTTCAGATAACAAGCCTCTTCAAGGGGGCAACCTCCTTTTACCCCACTTAAATGTTCAAGTACAAGATGATTCAAAATGAAAATGTCTCCTTGGTATATATAGAAGACTAGGAGGTATAATTACAACTAATGGCCTAAAGACGACATAAATAAAATAACATTACTAATATAATATGCCCCAATTAAGGGGTAATGAACCAATATTAGGGCTTAACATAATACAATCATTCGAAAATGCATGATATGATATGTACTCAACACCCAATATTTTCAACATTTTCTTTGCCTCTTCGCAGCTACCAGGCAAGGAATTATCACTCAAAAGAACCTTATCTTTGAATAACCTACAATTAGTGGGCAATAGAAATGTACAATGTTATATAACATTCATAAAATCGATTGTTTTTAATGTTGATTGTGTGACAATATTTCTCAAATTATAAGGGACTTAATGCTGATCAATTACCTCAATATTGCTGAGAAACATGTGTTTGACATGCCAAAATTTTATTTCAAGTTGTACAATAACATTGTTGTCCCCATTTGGTTAGAATTTGATCGACTAGGTCTAAAGTGAGGGGTGGTGGAAGAAAATTTGATGCAGGAGCATCGCCAGCACATCAAGCGAGCCAACACGGAAGCAGAAGACAGCTGGACAAGCCAACATAAATTTTTGAAAATGCCTTGGAATTGTTGCGCGATCTTAAATGACTCATTTAAGAGATGGTGCACTTGTGTATTGTAATGGACCTTGAGTGGATAACTCTCATCCTTTAGGTAGATAGTCAACATTTAATAGATTTAATGAAGGTAGATAGGAATTTAATTTAGATTTGATAGCTTTAGAGTTCGAGAGGGAAAATGGATATAGACACCCTCCTTTGTACATTGTAACATTAGCAGCATTGAAGCAGGAAGAGAAGAGAAAGCAGAGAATAGTGTATGAAGAACACCCATGTACAGACATTTGAATTAATAGAAGAAAGCTTTGATTCAAATTCATGGTTTGTGTTGTTTCTCTGTGTATTGATGCTATGCTCGTGAATGTTTGCTTCCTGTTACACACTTGCTTTTATATGCTGTGTATGTGATTTCATGGTTGAATTGAAGTCTGAAGGGAACAAGGAATTAGTTTCAATTGTTTCTCTATTTTGAGCCAGAGAATTCCTGCAAGGAGTGCAGTTGAATTTGTCCACAAGGAATGCGTTGACAGAGGCTTCAGATAGAGATAACTTTTGTTCTAAGTTCCCAGAAGGTGCAATGGGTTACAGAAGCCATGCAAGGAGTGTGCAGGCTAAGCTAAGTCTCAGAGTTGCAATTCTGAGCGAGAGTATTGAAGGATTTCTACTGCAGGTGTGCGCAGAGTCGAAGCTTCAACACTTAGGCGTTTTTGAAGATTTGCTGCAAGGAGTGCGTGCAAGAGTTTCCTGAAGGGACTCAAAAGTTGTGAGAAAATATCAGGAAGGATAGGCCTTCGAGTTCGTCGAAGGAAGGTATAGACAAAGTCATGCCTGGAAGGCTTGCAAGAAGCGTCGTAGATTTGTGAGCAAGTGGACGAGTTCTATAGAAGAACACTTCGTCACCTCATGGATTTCACAAGGGAGAAACGGACGGTCGGAATTCTTTGAGGAGAAATCGTGAATCACCGTGAGCCGTTGGATCTTGTGGATGTGCAGGGGGGGATACAGTGGTGTATTTCCGAAAGTTTTAAGCTTAGGACAGATAGAGCGTCGATCCAAGCCAGCTAGGGCCGTTGGATTATTTTGCGAAATCGCCTATCGGGATTTCGTGAGTTGAGACTCCAAATCATTGCAGCAAAAGTCGTGATATTGCGATATGCGATATCCTGACAGTTGAAGGATAGTGTGGGCCATAGCGAAGTCGGCGAGTGGAGGACAGGTAGCATAAGTCATCGGGATCTCGCCGCGAGAAGTCCCGAAACTTGGGCGTTAGGATTCGTGATCCCGCGAAGTCCGAAGTCTCGATGGGAAGACGTGACCGTGGAAAAGTCAACTCGCGAGCATATTAAAATTTCGGCACATCGGGACTCGGGAGTTGGAGAACTGAGTGTTTGGTGTCGCGATAGAACCGAAGTCCCGATAGAGGAAAGAGGAAGTCAACGTTGTCTGACACATCGAGTTTCGGGGATTTGAGAGCCCCGTGATCAATAGAGAACTTGCGAAGCCGCGAATTTCGATCCTTCAATAAGCCAAGAGGGGGAATCGCGCAGGAGAAGATAATCTGTGGGTAGATATTTCCCGATAGGAAAATAGAAGATCCTTGGAGTTCTTCAGGCCGAGAAGAATAAGAAGATGTTGTTGAAGTGGACGTGCTCCGAGGAGTGCGGCTGCGTCAGGTTTGGTATCAGGGTGAGGTTGACTCTTTGTTTTCTATAGCAGAGAGCGAGAGAATTCACCATGCCACCCAGAAGAGAGAGACAGTCACCTGATCCAGAAGATAGGGAGATGCGGAGAAGAGGCAGGCCGATAGGAAATCCGGAAATGGAGAGACAAATGAGAGATCTCCGAGCAAGACTCGAAGACATGGAGACAACTCAGAGACGCACATCTAGTGCAGGGGATTTCAGCGATTCAGAGGATGAGATAGAGGCTAAATGAGAAGAGGAAGTTGCAGCCGAAGATGCAGCCAATGAGCGTTTGATCAAAGCTATTGCCAGGATGGGTGCAAAGGCAAAGATGGACATTCCAGTTTATGAGGGAAATTTGGATGCAGAAGAGCTTCTAGATTGGATAAGATCTCTTGACACCTACTTCGATTATGAGGATATCTAAGAGGATAAGAAGGTCAAGCATGCTGTCATGCACTTGAAAGGACATGCAACATTGTGGTGGGACGAGCTACAAGCTGACAGATGCTGCAAAGGCAAGAATAAGATCAAAAGTTGGGACCGAATGATCGCGAAGATGAAAGAAAAGTTCATCCCAAGAGAGTACCAAATTACTCTGTTCAGGATGATGCAGAACCCGAGACAAAAGCTGATGACAGTGAAAGAATACACTGAAGAATTCTATCGACTGAACATCAGAGAACATCATCGGGAGAGCGATGATGAGAAGGTTGCTAAATATCTGAATGATCTGAGATATGACATTCAGGATGAATTGAGTATGGTTACCATCAGGATGGTAGAGGATGCTTATCAGATGGCTCTGAAAGCAGAGGAGAAGCTGAGCCAAAATTAAGGACAGCGAGGGCGAGGCAGGAGTCAGCCCAGAGGCAAAACAGTTACCCAAGAAAGAACTCGGAAGCCCAGGGAGGAATGGAAGAAACCTCAGGGTAAGAGTGAGAGAGGTGGAACCTCACAACGAGGACAACCACATGTTGAACAGAGAGGGAAACATACAGAGCAGAGGGGAGATTATGCTGACGCAAACACTTTTCCTCGTACCAGAGGCAGAGGAAGAGGCCGAGGTGGAGTAATCACATGCTTTACATGTGGAAAGAATGGGCACAAGTCTTACGAGTGTCTAGATAAAAAGAAGAACATTGGAGAAGCTCACATCACCGAGGTGCAAAGGCGGGATGTTGAGGCCGAAGATGCAGAAGGCGGAAGGTCAGTGATGATGCGAAAAGTCCTTTTGACACCCGAGAAAGAAGTGGAAAGTCCAGTTCAAAGGACCAGACTTTTCAGAACAGCTTGCAAGACCAAGGATAGGGTGTGCAAGGTTATTGTTGACAGTGGTAGCACGGATAATCTCGTATCTACAGAGATGGTAGAAAAGCTGGTGCTGGAGACGACTGATCATCCAAGCCCATACAGAGTTTCGTGGCTACAAAAAGGACACCAGGTAAATGTTACTAAACAATGCTTGGTTGAGTTCAAGATAGGTGGATATAATGATAAAATCTTATGTGATGTTATTCCCATGGATGTATGTCATCTATATCTGGGTAGACCATGGCAATATGATAGAAATGTGATTCATCATGGGAAAATGAACACATATACTCTGGAGAAGAATGGGAGAACCCATATGTTGCTTCCGATAAAAGATAAGGAGGTGAAGCCAGAAGTAAGCAACACAATACTTCTCATGAGTGGGAAGGAGCTTCTTACAGAGGTTAAGAAGAAGGAAGATCCATAATTCTTTGTGGTCAGGAAACCGAGGATTGTTCTGACTATCACAAGAGTGGATGATCTACCAGATGAGGTTCAGGAACTATTGGAAGAGTTCGCTGACATCATAGTGGACGAATTACCTCGTTCGTTGCCACTAATGAGGAGTGTGAGTCATCATATAGACCTCATACTAGGGTCCAGTTTGCTAAATAAATATGCGTACAGATTGACGCCACAAGAGAATGAGGAGGTCAAGAAGTAGGTCCATGAGTTATTGGATAAAGGACTGGTTAGAGAGAGCTTGAGTCCATGTGCTGTTCCAACAGTGCTCAGTCCGAAGAAGGATGGAGGTTGGAGAATGTGTACCGACTCAAGAGAGATAAATAAGATAACCATTAGATACTGATTTCCATTGCCGAGAATGGATGATCTGATGGATTTCCTGAGTGGGGAAAAGTATTTTTCAAAGATATATTTGAAAAGAGGATATCACCAGATTCGCATGAGGGAAGGCGATGAATGGAAAACAACATTCAAGACAAACGAAGGTTCGTACGAATGGCTGGTCATGCCGTTTGGTTTGAGGAATGCACCAAGTACCTTTATGAGGTTGATGAATGAAGTCCTGAGGGAATTCATCGGGAAATTTTCCATTGTTTATTTGGATGACATATTGATTTACAGTAAATCAGAGGCTGAACATATAGAGCATTTGGCCATTGTGATGCAGAAGCTACAGCAGGAGAAGCTGTTGATTAATATGAAGAAGTCCTCATTCATGAAGACAGAGCTCATTTACTTGGGGTTTGTTATTTCGGCGAATGAATTGAAGATGGATCCGGATAAGGTGGAGGTAATCAAGAATTGGCCATCACCGAGAAATATTTTCGAGGTGAGGAGTTTTCATGGGTTAGCTAGTTTCTACCGGAAATTCATTAGGAATTTTAGTGGAATTAGCGCAACAATGATGGAAACAGTGAAGAATCGGCATAAGTATTTTACAACAGAGGCTGAGAAAAGCTTCAACCTGTTGAAGCGGAAGATAACGGAACAACCAGTGTTGGTGTTGCCGGATTTCCAGAAAACATTTCAAGTGAAATGTGATGCAAGCGGGTTTGCCATAGGAGCGGTCTTAAGTCAAGAAGACAAAGCAGTTGCATATTTCAGTGAGAAGCTGGATGAGGCGAAACTAAAATACTCCACATATGATAAAGAATTTTATGCTATCATACATGCACTGAACAAGTGGAGGCATTACTTGATCCCAAAAGAATTTGTATTGTACAGTGACAATCATGCATTACAGTTTGTGACTCAACAAGAGAAGTTGAATCAGAAACATGCTAAATGGGTAGAATATATGCAGAATTTCACATTTGTGATTAAGCATATTTTGGGTACTGATAACAAAGTGGTTGATGCTTTGAGAAGAAAATGTTTGCTATTGCAGGAGTTTCGAGTCAAAACATTGGGTTTTGAAAATCTCAAGGACATGTACGTAGGTGATGTAGATTTTGCAGAAGCGTATGAAATAGCTGAGAATCTAGTTCTCAGAGATAGAAGCCCTTGGATAGACTACATGATCTAGGAAGGATTGTTGTTCAAAGGCAATCAACTGTGTATCCCAAATTTCTCCATGAGGGAGAACCTGTTGAAAGAGAAGCACAGTGGTGGATTAGCAGGACATTTTGACCATGAAAAAACATTCGCGAAGCTGAATGAATCATACTTTTGGCCAGGAATGCGAGTATATGTCAAGAGGTTCGTTGAAAGATGCAGAGTTTTCCAGCATTCAAAGGGAAGGAAATAGAATGCAGGACTCTATCAACCATTGCCCATACCAGAGAGGCCGTGGGAGGCGATAAGCATGGATTTTGTATTGGGTTTGCTGAGGACACAAAGAGGTGTTGATTCCATCTTTGTAGTGGTGCACAGGTTTTCTAATATGGCACATTTCATTCCATGTCAGAAGACCAACGATGCGACTCATATCGTGAATTTGTTCTTCAAGGAGATCATTCGACTTCATGGATTTCCGAAAAGCATAGTTTCGGACAAAGACACTAAATTCATAGGGAATTTTTGGAGGACCTTATGGAAGAAGCTAGGAACTAACTTGGCGTTTAGTTCTGCTTATCATCCTCAGACGGATGGACAAACGGAAGTGGTCAATAGAAGTCTGGGAGACTTGCTGAGAAGCTTGGTGATAGAGCACCATAGCTGCTGGGATAGCATATTGCCACAGGCAAAATTTGCATACAAAGATTCAGTGAATCGAAGCACAGGGAAGAGTCCATTTCAGGTTGTATATGGGATGCATCCAAGGGGAGTTTCTGAATTACGAGATTCAGAACAGACTGCTACTAGCAGCGCTAGTGCAGAAGAATTCGCTGAAGCGATGAAAGAACTTCACAGCAGGGTGAAGGAACGACTGCAAAAATCAAGCCAGGAGTATAAGCGCAGAGCAGATCAACATCAAAGACAACTTCAGTTTGAAGTTGGTGATCTGGTTCTGGCACACTTGAGGAAGGAAATGTTCCCAAGGGGAACATACAATAAGCTGAAGATGAATAAAATCGGACCATGCAAGGTCTTGAGAAAATTCGGGGAAAATGCTTATGAGATCGAGTTGCCGGATGGCATCGGAATATCTCCGATATTCAATATCATAGATTTATATCCATACACGACTGGGGAAGCAGAAACTGGAACTGAGGATCCAGTGATCCAGTGGATGAAACAATTTCCAGTTGCAAAGAAGCCGCAGATGGAATGCATACTGACCAAGAGAGTAGGAAAGAAGACCAGAAGAAAGGAATACTATGAGTATCTGGTCAAATGGAAGAATCACCCAGTGGAAGATGCCAGCTGGGAGAGCGAAGAAGTGATACAAAATCATGGACATACCATGCAGGAGCTCATGGACAAGATCCCATGAAAGTTTTCAAGCCGATGAGTATGATGCAGGAGCATCGCCAACACATCAAGCGAGCCATTGCGGAAGCGGAAGACAGTTGGACAAGCCAGCATAAATTTTTGAAAATGCCTTGGAATTGTTGCACGATCTTAAATGACTCATTTAAGAGATGGCGCACTTGTGTATTGTAATGGACCTTGAGCGGATAGATCTCGTCCTTTAGGTAGATAGTCGGCATTTAATAGATTTAATGAAGGTAGATAGGAATTTAATTTAGATTTGATAGCTTTAGAGTTCGAGAGGGAAAACAGATATAGACACCCTCCTTTGTACATTGTAACATTAGCAACATTGAAGCAGGAAGAGAAGAGAAAGCAGAGAATAGTGTATGAAGAACACCCATGTACAGACATTTGAATTAATAGAAGAAAGCTTTGATTCAAATTCATGGTTTGTGTTGTTTCTCTGTGTATTGATGCTATTCTCGTGAATGTTTGCTTCTTGTTACACACTTGATTTTATATGTTGTGTATGTGATTTCATGGTTGAATTGAAGTCTGAAGGGAACAAGGAATTAGTTTCAATTGTTTCTCTATTTTGAGCCAGAGAATTCCTGCAAGGAGTGCAGTTGAATTTGTCCGTAAGGAGTGCGTTGACAGAGGCTTCAGATAGAGATAAATTTTGTTCTAAGTTCCCAGAAGGTGCAGTGGGTTACATAAGCCGTGAAAGGAGTGCACAGGCTAAGATAAGTCTCAGAGTTACGATTCTGAGCGAGAGTATTGAAGGATTTCTGCTGCAGGTGTGCGCAGAGTCGAAGCTTCAACACTTAGGCGTTTTTGAAGATTTGCCGCAAGGAGTGCGTGCAAGATTTTCCTGAAGGGACTCGAAAGTTGTGAGAAAAGATCAGGAAGGATAGGCCTTCGATTTCATCGAAGGACGGTATAGAAAAATTCGTGCCTGGAAGGCTTGCAAGAAGCGTCGTAGATTTATGAGCAAGTGGACGAGTTCTGTAGAAGAACACTTCATCACCTCGTGGATTGCACAAGGGAGAAACAGACGATAGAAATTCTCCGAGGAGAACTCGCGAATCACCGTGAGCCGTTGGATCTTGTGGATGTGAAGGGGGGGATACAGTGGTGTATTTTTGAAAGGTTTAAGCTTAGGACAGATAAAGCGTCGATCCAAGCTAGCTAGGGCCGTTGGATTATTTCACGAAATCGCCTATCGGGATTTCGTGAGTTGAGACTCCAAATCATTGCAGCGGAAGTCGCGATATTGCACTACGTGATATCCCAACATTTGAAGGAAAGTGTGGGCCATAGCGAAGTCAGCGAGTGGAGGATAGGTAGCATAAGTCATCGGGATCTCGCCGCGAGAAGTCCCGAAACTTGGGCGTTAGGATTCGCGATCCCGCGAAGTCCGAAGTCCCAACGGGAAGACGTGACCGTGTAAAAGTCAACTCACGAGCATATCGAAATTTCGGCACATCGGGAATCGGGAGTTGGAGAACCGAGTGTTTGGTGTCGCGATAGAAACGAAGTCCCGATAGAGGAAAGAGGAAGTCAGCGTTGACTGACACATCGGGTTTCGGGGATTTGAGAGCCCCGTGATCAACAGAGAACTTGCGAAGCCGCGAGTTTTGATCCTACGATAAGCCAAGAGAGGTAATCGACAGGAGAAGAGAATCTGTGAGTAGATATTTCTCGATAGGGAAATAGAAGAGCCTTGGAGTTCTTCGGGCTGAGAAGAAGAAGAAGATCCTGTTGAAGCGGACGTGCTCCGAGGAGTGTGGCTGCGTCAAAATTTCAGACTTTCGAATAAGGTATTAGTGATATGAGCATCATCCCCTCGCTCATTATTCTAGAATTCATCTAACAACGTTGTCTCCATGGAAATTGTATCCCATAATTAATCATCCATACCAGCCTCTATCTCATTGAATCCATTGCCAACTTGTGAAGAACTACTATTGTTGTAGTCATTCCTAATTGGTGAATTTGGACGTAGTGGGAATTGAATAGGTGGTTGATTCAACCATTCTTGGTATGATTCCTCTTCGATTTGTGCTCTTATTACAACCTTCTCTCGATTTGACATTGTAGTAGGGTGAAACAGAAGATGATAGGTAGGTCGCTCATCATCACTAGAATCCTAATTTCAAAAATATTGAATATTAGTACATCGATGATATTAGTAAGCACAATGCAATTGGTTTGTTCAAATCACATTATACAAAACAATTATTACCATTGTTGACCCATGATTGCGGATGGAAGATGACATGTTACTATTGGCAACACAAAGTGGTTGTCCATTTTCATCTACCAAATGCTTGCGGTATGTTGCTCCTGATAAGAGATTCCGATGTTTTTGAATTGGTACTAGAATATTATCTTCATTTGAACTTGAATCTGAATTAGGATCTTGCAAATTCAGATACATTTTTATTCAGATTGACATGGATAACAAAAATAAATTCAATTAGATAATCAAAATATAAACAAAATCCGAACTTACTCGAGATGGAAAGGGAGAACTTCGCGATGAAATTTGAGAAATATGGAATCAGATATAATTTGAAGAATTGACCATTTGATATTGTAAGCTTCTCTCCTTGCATCTAAACAAAATCAACAGTAAATTATTTTTAAGAATAAGGTGAATTTAAGTGCAAAATGTATACTATGATGTATTGCAAGTCATGTGGATGCATCATGAAAAATATTTTAAGATGCATATATGACTTTGTGTGAAAATAAACATTCATATAACTTTGAAAACATAACGATGTGTTACTATAACAAAGACACACTGGTGTATCTATAACATTGTAAAGCACCAGGAGTTTGTATACGCATCGCATCGGTCCCATGAATTCAAATAATAATAAAATAATTATCCAATATCGATGCTCCAAAGATTTAAAACACGTCATTATGTTGTATACATATCAACACCGATGAGTTAAAGTAATAAACACACTAAAATTTTGATTTTTTTTAAAGCACGACTTTGTTTTTTTACAATTGAAAAATGAGCGGGAATTTAAAATCTAATTTCATAAATTTATTTAAATAGTAAAATCTATTCACCGTTTCATTATTTTACCAAAATTTACAGTGGAAATATTTGCAAGAGAGCCATATCAGAGAGCACTATGGAGCAACATAATAATTTAGAGCAACACGATTTATTCAGAAGATTAGAATTTGAAGGTAACTATGGTGATTCATTTAAAACAATTTTCATAAATTCTTTCATGGGTATTAAGCTATTCAGTATTTATTATTTTGCCAAAATTTACAGGGTATAGATTTGCAAGAGAGACATACAGTGGAGAAATACTTTTGAAATCATATATGTTCAGAAGATCAGAATTGGATGGGTATGGTAATTCATTCAAAACACTTTTGGAGCAACACAATTATTAAGAAAATCAGAAATCGAAGGGTTTTGTGATTAAAAAAATAAAATAAATCATAATTACCTTAAACCCGTGCTTCTTCTTGTTTGTGTGACTGCAAAACTTCAACTTAGGGTTTAAATCCCTCTATCACTTCATAATTATAGCTTAAATTCATTTTAGGTTTTTAGATTTAATAGGTTTATGTTTCCATATAAAAGGTGTTTGACATGTGATGCATAAGATCCAAACGCTCTCGGCCTTGTCATGTTTTTTTTAAAAACAGTTTCGGGTAATCGATGCGTCTTATGTAATATAATGCACCGATGTAGTTACAGATACAAACACACTGATTATGTTGCAAATAATTAAAATAATTCATTCATGGAGGTGTAAATTTATTTGTTTGTGGTATTTTTTTATTTTTCATTTTGTTTTTCAATTGGAGCAGTGTTGTTAACAATACTTATCGCACCGTTGTAATTTAATGTTTTTTAAAATATTTTTTATCCATGCATTTTTAATATTAAACGCATCGGTGTTGTTAATGATATATTTCGCACCACTCTAATTTACCATTATTTTGAATATTTTTTTATAGTAGTGTGTTTGATAACATGTAACACACCGGTGCTTTAATATTAATACATCACACCATTGTTATGGAAATATTCCCCAATGGACATGTGAACTTTCCCTTGGATTATTGACCCCTATACCAAGACATAAACAATCATTTGGACACTACCATTCCTATAAACTCATTTTTCCTATCGAAAAAGAGAGGAGAAGGTAAAGTAGGATGTACTCTGTTTGCGACGTTTTTCCTAGCTGCTCCTATCCGCAAGCTTGATCTGATTCCTGGCGCAAATCAATACCTGCAATGAACAACAAGAAACAAGTGACTTCCTTCTACTCTAATGGATTAGGCAAAGAAAATTCATCTATGCAAATCAAATTAAACATAGACAAGCACACAAAACCACATACTTGAAGGAAATAGTCCAAGTATATTAGATGAGAACTTCAAGAAGAAACTTACAATATTCAGATGATGTTGCAACAGCCTCTCCAAGTCCTCCTCATCCAACCCTTGCTCGAAATATCCACAATCAAAATAAAAATTCTTTGCTAATTTTTTCCTCCTTTGTTTACCATGGGAATGCCTCCATTTATAGGCTTTGAGAGGCTCAACTACCTTGGGTATATTTGGAATTAGTTGAGGATATGGCTCCAATAGTTGTGATATATCCCTTAGATGCATCCTTGGAGTTAGATTCGAGCCAAACCAACTCGATCTATGCATAGATGTCTTTAGAAGAAAATGATATTTCTTGCAAGATTTTCTCAACCAACTCATCGCTCCCTTAGAATGGGAAACATAGAGCTACAATGTTTCCCTTGAGATGGACACTGAGCGCTAACGCTTCTTGTGTATGAGAAAGGGAGCGTTGATCTTCCCAAAAGTTACCAAGATGAACAATTCCCATAGAAAAACATTTGTTCCGATTGTCAGATGATGGAGCTTCTTCTTCTAACATGATTTAGGGGTTGTAGCAAGTGTTTTCATGGTGTTGTTCGTGATGTGACACTTTACGGAAAGAGAATGCGATACTTACGACGCTTGCGAAAAAAATGCGACATTTACGACACTTACGACAATGAGAATATGACAATGTCAAAGTGAGTAATTTTGATGTGTAACAGATTGCCCCCAAAGTGTGAAGTCAGAAAATGAATGTTGATGCTAGAAACACTTTGTAGATTCTTCGAAGCAAGGGTATGGAATTGGGGAACCTGGTAGAAGCTACTGAAAACCATCAAACAATGTTAATATGTGTTCCATTCCTGGGGCATTCATACCTATGCTTGGATTACAAGTGACTCAAAGTATGTCCACCATTAAATGCACTGCAGATCCATAATAGTATTGACTAAGGATATGGCCACTAGGGATACAATGTGGATCCATCTTTCTATGACATGACTTGATCACAACCACGAAAGAATACATAGTGGAGCTACGATGTGATAATAACATAGCCACAGACCAATACAAAGTGGATCTATGTTAAAATAAGTATATCAGTTGGATAGTTTCCATCACAACCCGGGTAAAGTATATATGTAGATGAATACTTAACCATGGGTCTTCGTCCTGATCCTTATAACAGTATGATTCTATCCATGTGAATAGATTATTTGATGTCAAAGTTGATAGAAACCACTTAATTACCGGTCATTGAGGTATACCATTAACAAGTGAGAGATAAATCACCGTTGATGTTGGTGATTTTCAAGGTACTTTCAGAGTACAATCCAACGAATGTGAAAAATGAGTTGAAGTCGAACATTCATGGAATCAGTCAGTCATGGGTCATTGATGAATACCCACTACCAAATGTAAGGAGGCTTGCATGTCCCAAGGTACTGATGTGTTCCTAAGTCTATTTCCCGGGTAATTTGTTGAAGTCGATAGGAAAATACTCGTCGAAGGAGGGCATTGATGTATCCCCCATCAGTGACATGAAACTTGTCACATGAAGGTGATACAATATAGTAGATGAAAATGAACTAACAAAGGTATGGAAACTGGTAATTTTCTAGATGGTTTAATTTTGAAGCGGAGACTTCCCTTGATCACTAAGGCATGATGTAAGACTTGGCAGCATAAACTCAGAGTGGACCAAAACATAATGGCATGAGTGCCGATGCATTCTTTGGATGGGTCAAAGGAGTATAAAGACTCACAGGATTGGTTCAGTGTGGAGGTTTAATGGATTATTCAAGTGTATAGTAAAAGAAAAAACAAGTGTCGTTTTCAAGGGCGACTACAAGAGTTGCCTAAAAAGTTTTCAAGAAACTTGACCCATTTCCTTCAATATTTCCCCTCATCTAGATAGATGAGTACCTCTTTTTTATTTAACAAGCGCAAGGAGGATAACACATGCTCGAAACAACTCACCTTTGGTAAGTTCCTCTTCCTTTATTTAACGAACTGGAAGAAGTAAAGGTTCTTCCCCAGATGGGCCCTTCAATGTGTAATTTTGCGAGTCCATAGAAGGAAAACTCAGTTGTTTTTCATGCTTAGGGAGTTTGAAAATAACTTAAATAAGAATCTGGGGTTGTCCTTTTTCATGATTTTAGTCTCTGAGGTCCAAAAATGTATAAAGTGATACGACATAGAACTCTTCTACTCGATATTGACTAGAGTGTTCCTTTTTCGTAGTTAGTCTGTTGGGACTGAAAAAGTGATAACCTACCACCCAACAAACGTCTTTTCATATTTAATGAGCGCAAAGTATGACGAAGTTTGCTCAATAGCGTCACAAGGTCATCGAAAAATATCTGCTTCATAAATTCCTATGGAATCAAGTTATTTTGGACAAAAATGTTAGCAGTTTCTTTAAAAATGACAAAAACTCAGAAAAAAACTTTATAAAATGAGAAAAAGGGGGTGAAAATGACTAAATTTGGACACATTAAAAATCAATTAGGGAAAAAAGTCATTCTCACCTTTTGTTTTTCTATTCTCCTTTTTCTTTTGAGTTTTTTCCCTCTTTTGGAGTGATTTTCAGGCGTTATTACGAGAGCTCTAGGTGACCATTTTCATTTTTGTCTAGATCAGGTTGGTTATCTGATCTTCCTCATTCATTTACATGTTTTTTTTTAATCTAATTTCAACCTTTAATTTATGATCTTGGGTTTTTTGGAAAGCCCTAGAGCACCGAATAGGATCGATGCTCACTCAAGTAATCGAGGGGAGTGCTGAGCGAGATTTAAACTCCCTGGTATGTGCATTTGGGGAGTGCTAGCATTAGGCACAATTTTTTATTTTTTTTATTTTTTGAGGATGAAAAAAGGAAGTTATTTTCTTTGAAAATTTAGCTAATGATGATTAATTCATGAATTTGCAGGTTTGCACATAGCCAATCATGATTGAATGGAAAGAACATGAACATGAATTTGATGACATAACCACTTTGCAATATCCTCAAGCGAGGGAAACCTTACGAAACTATGGCTTGCTAAAGTGCTTCAAGCTCCAAAATGAGGAAAGAAGTTATTTTACTCGAGTACTTGATCAGGTTATGGGATAATGACGAGAAAGAATTCCAGATAGGACCACACATGCTTGATATTGACATGGATGACGTGTATTTCCCTATGAGGCTCTCGAGGAGAGGAGCACCTATTATTTTGTGAGAATATCGGTCCACTCCACGGTCATCGAAGGAATATGTTGCCCATTACTGCATACCAGGGTCACGCTTGGTAGGAGGGAGGATTTTCATTAAAGAAGTGATGGATTTATCTCTTCGATCCATTCTCTTTGCTATCACAAAACTTACAGGAAGTACTATTTCCCACCTTTCTTCCAAGTCCTAGATATCCTATGCTATTCAATGCTTGGAGCCTAGGATTTTTAATTGGAGTGTAGGGTTTTTAAGGAACATTAAGGAGAAGATATCCAAATGTCGAACATGTAGGCATAAACAATTTGGGTATGGATCCTACTTAGTTTCATTTTTCTTGGAGCAAGTTCCATAGATGCAACCACAAGTTGCATTGATAGCATGCCTCGCGACTGAGCCCCGTATGGAGCGGTGGATGAGTCTTTCCCCTAGGTTGGGAAATGAACTCTTAGCCTTTCAATTTACTGCTAACTTCTTTCCATGGTGGCAGAGGAATCTTATGGTGATAAATGATTTCCCATATGATAGGTTGGACTTTAGGGGCAATGCAGATTTAGTGCTTCCTGAGGGTACATAGTGGGATGCATCAGGTACTATAGATCATAACCTTGTAACAATATTTTTGTTTTTTTATATGTTTTTGGTTGTACAATGAGGGATATAATTCATTTTGTTTTCATCATGTAGATAAAGTCACTTCACGTCCAATAGAGATGCCGACACTAGGACGTCGTGGATATGCTCAGGCGACAACAAATATTGATGTATAAGTAGGAGGACCCCGAGAGGTGGAGAGGAACCTCCATGGTTTGACCATGGGAGTTCCTTCCATGAGGATATGAGATGTACCCTTGCACCTTCAGAGACATACAATTGGGGTACCTGAAGGTCTTAGTCATTTCCTATGACTTGGTGAGAGAAGTTGTGTGCTATGCTGAGCACAATGTGGTGTAGGGAGATGAGTAGAGCCTCTAGACACTTTTAGTCTTTTATGATGATTTTATGGGAATAAAGGCCCATGTTTTGCCATGCTATGTAATTTTTGGACAATGTATTTTGACAAAAAATTCTCTAACAAGCTTATATATAAACGAGTTTTGGGATGACTACTTATATTGTATTTTTTGTTTCATGTGATTTTTTTTATTTATATGCTTCATGTTCCAAATGTTTATCTATGCACAATATACCAATATAACATGTAATTTGCTAATGAATCTATAATCTTATTGAGTTCTCTCGATATTTTTCTATATTCTAGAAATTCAAAAGATCTTTCGAGACAACGAACCCTTAGATGAAAACGTAGCAAAACTGGGTTACGAACAACGTACTCATGGTTTAATTGATGGACCACGAGTTGAGAATCAATGTTGATAATCAATTGAGATATACCTAGAGAAGAGGCTTTGTTTAAAAGTCCAATGATGGTATGATATTTTGCAACATTATTGGTCACAAATCCGAGGCAAATTCCTCATGAACTCACTAACTCACCAAAGTGGTAAATGACCGAAGCTATTGAAGCGATATTTTGGGTATGTCGATTAGCGCCGTACAAAAAATTGAAATAGATGTGAAAGCATGATTTCATCTGCGCATTCAATTACAAAGAAAAGTATAAGAAGCTGGGGAAAAAATCATGCACGCAAAAGTAAAGACACACCATATCAAAAACATTAGTACAATAATGTACATAGAACACATGTGAGATATTCTATGCATAGTACTTCTTTAGGTAAATCCCATTTCGGGGCTCACCGAGAGATAATCCAACGTAATCCACTAACTCATAGGAACCTCTCTGTAATACATGTTTTACGATGTATGGCCCATGCCACATGGGTTATAACTTTCCTACCCCAATTTTGTTATGATCTTGATCATAGACCAGGACTAGATCTCCTTCTGTGAAAGCACATGGTTGGATGAACTTATCATATTGATTTTTGATGTGTTTTTGATATGTCTATTTGATGAGAGCAACATCGTGACGAGTTTCATCCATCTTGGTTAGATGTAAAAATCGTTCCTCTTCAACATAAGTATGGGGTAGGATTTCTACAGTGAGTTTCAAAGAGGGAATCTCACATTCGATCGGTAATACTGCTTCTATCCCGTATACCAACTGGAAGGGTGTAAACCCAATGGTGGTTTTAACTGAAGTTCGATAAGCTGAGAGCACATGGAAGAGATGCAAGTGTCAAGAGGTTTTTTTCACCCCCACCATGCGTTGAAGCATGGTTTTTAGGACATTGTTGATGGCTTCCACTTGTCCATTTCCATGAGGATAGTAAGGGGATGAATTTTCATGGAGAAAACCTAACTTGGTGCACAATTCACCCATCATATGGTTCTGTAAATGGGATCCATGATCAGTTACAATATTTCACGGGGCACCGAATAGAGTGATGATGTGATTGAACACAAAAAGTGCCATAGTTCAACCATATTTAAGGAATGTATGCATAGTCTCAACCCATTTAGTAAAATAATCAATGACAACAATAATATAATTGTGCCCCTTGATTGAGGTAGGCTTACAATGCATGAAATCGATACCCCATTTTTCAAAGGGGCCAACAATGACAATGGGATGAAGTGGATCTATGTGGGTACATTCTTTCTTCTGAAAGATATGACAGGGTGGGAATTTTTAACGACCTCAATGAAATATTTGAATATGGAAGGCAAAAAATAACCGACACGTAATTTTTTTTGGGCTGTAGCCATCCCAGAAATATGACCACCACAAGCTCAAAGGTGACAATCATTTAAAACTTGTTCAACCTCTTTATGGGTTAAGAAATGTCGTAAAACATTATCAATGCCACAACGGTACAAGGTGTCACCAATGATAAGGTAGTGAATCACATGAAATGCAGGTTGAAAGCATTGGATCTGGAGATAGAGAAGAATATCTCCATACCATGGATCATACGTACTAATGAGGAACATGGATTCATCGGGAAGGGAATCATTGGGATCAATATTCTCATCAGTATGGGGAAGATCACAAATTAATTCTGCAAAAGCCAACGATTTCTTAGCTTTGGATTTGGAAAACTTGAGATCAAATTCTTGGAGAATCGATCCATTTCAAATATTTCCCCCAAGTACTTGATGATTCAAGATGTCGTAAATGGGGTTCAAGTCTGCAATGAACGTGGTAGTGCATAACAAAATATAGTGGCTAAATATTTGGATGACAATAAATTCCGCCAAAGCCAACTTTTCAACATGTGAATATTAGATTTCGGGACCTGATAGACTCTTACTTAGACAATAGATCACATGTTCAGTGTCGTCATCATCCTATTTCACTAACACCATAACAATAGTGGGAGCATAGGCAACCAAATAAATGATGTAATCTTTTTCATAGTTGGGTGGATGTAAAAGTGGTATGTTCGTTAAAGCATGCTTGAGGTCATCAAATGAGCATTGAGCAATTGCATCCTAGATGAAAGGGGCATCTTTTTGCAACAATATCATGAATCCTTTAGTAATTTTAGCATAATTGCATATAAAACGACGGAGAAAGTTTTCCTTCCCTTGCAAACTTTGCATATGGGTAAGTTCATTGGGAGAGGGTAAAGCGAGAATGGATTTGACTTTTAAGGGATCCGCCCTAATCTCATCTTTGGAAACTACAAAGCCGAGGAGTCTCCCTGATTCAATAATGAAAATGCATTTATGGGGTTTCAAATGTATGTTGTAAAACCTACATCGAATAAAGATGGCTCTTAGGTGACTAATATGATATTGTCGATGAGTTGAGTGAGCTGGAAAGTCATCGAGATAAGGTTCAACGATATGTTTGATGTCGTGGAATGCATACGACACAGTCCGCTGAAAAGTGGCTCCAAGGTTTTTAAGGACAAAAGGTAATTTTCTATAGATGAAAGTCCCCCATGGGTAGATGAAGGTTGTTTTGTGTTGATCATCCGGTAAAATTTTGATCTAGTTATATCTAGAAAATCCATCCATAAAAGAGAAAATGACGTTTCTGACACAATTATCGATAATTTGGTTGATAAAGGGTGTAGGGTAATTGTCTTTTGGACAAGACTTATTAATATCCTGATAATCGACAAAAACATGAATTTTCCCCTATTTCTTGGCGACCAGAACGATGTTGGAAACCCATTCAATCAGAGGGATGAGATAAATAAAACCAGATTTTAATAATTTTTTGACTTCTGCCTTGATTGTTGCGGTTTTCTTGGGATGAACCAAACACAGTTTCTGTCCCATAGGTTGAATCATGGGTAAGTTTTTATTTCATGCACAAAAATCAAAGGATCGACCCCTGACATTTCTTCATAGCTCCAGGCGAAGATGTCACACAATTATTTAAACAAGGCGATATAAGTTTCAATTTCTTCAGTTGAACAATTGGCACCTAGTTTTATGTTTTCCACAATACCTTATTTTATGGATATGTCGACAACAATCGTATGCGAGATAGATGTTTCCCAAATTCACCTCAGAGATGGTATCCTGAGTGAGTATCAGAGATTGGGGAGAGTCGACGATATCGATAGGAAAGATAAAGGAAATATATTTCTCAATCTCATCCAAATTGGGAAGAAAAGATGAATGGTGGTGGTTTTCATCCCATGGTGCCTCCTCGATACTAATCATTTCCATAATAGATTCATATGATGGAAAAATATTTAGGATGTAATCGAAAGTAGAGCATATGGAATCTAACTAGGAAGGTAACGAATATGAAGTAGACTCCAACAGATGTTGGTCATCCAATGAAGGGAGGGTAGACTGAATGGCGTTATATTTGGCCTCTGTAGGACTAAGTGGCGTAGTGTCACCTAGTGTATCAAACTCTAAGGGACTTGGTATGATCCATGGATTAGATGATTTGAAGGATTGATGTTCCATAGTCAAAATCATATTAATCATTGTGATGTGTTGCGTGGTTGGAGGAAGAGGTTTAGGGAAGGTACCCATGAGCGAAGAATATTTCAGGAGACCCACTCCAACACTTTTATAAGTAATTTTTGAGTCTCCTAGAAATGGAATATTGTTGGTTGTTTGAGTGCGAGCGTCAGGGTGCAATAATCTAACTGATCGATGGTCACAATTTTACCTTGATGAGGGAATTGGAAACATCGAAAAAATGATGAAGTGACAGCATTCATAGCATAGAACCAACTTCTCCCTAGTAATAAGTTATAATCGAGGGGAAAATTGACTACTTCAAAATCTACAGAAACAATTTTGCCTCCCACTTGAACGACTGAGGATTGTAATAATCCATGAGGTCGGAAACCTCTTCCATCAAATTCTCTCAACATGGTGGGAGATTGATTAAGACCAGGTGATTTTAGGTCTTTCCATCAAGCCAAGGACATGACAAATGTGGAGGCTCCCTCATCCAATATCATGTGATGAATATGTTGATTATGGACAACAACATCGATTTGGAAAGCAAGTTGGTGAGAGAGTCGTGATTTAAAATTATCCAGATTGAACGTGATATTATTAGATGACTCAGGATATATAGCTCTGATGGATTCCAAGAGAGTTACATGTTGGCTAGGGCATTGTTGTAGAACTTCGAGAGCTAACATAACACAAGGTGATTGGGACAAATCTTCAACAATGTTGTAGTTTTGAGTAGCACGAGAATTAGGATTAAATGTCTACTTTCGTATTGTGCTCTTGGGTGGGCGTAGGATAGAGTAAAAAAATGGTTTTTCAATCTGGAGTGGTCCAGATGGAGGAATAACTGAAGTGGACGGTGGATCTGGTGCAGTTCCAAGAGTTACGTTTTCCTTACTGGGTTTACCTGGTGGTGTGTCATACGTCATAGTGTGAGTGGTCAAATATACCCTATTAAACATATAAATGTGTTCACTTGATGAAGCTTCCTCATTAGGAAGACGACTTGTGTTACTTCTTATTAGAGGTGCAGGATATTTTGCAACAAGTGACTGTTGTTGTGGAAAAGGATGCATCAACGCAACGAGTTGAGAATTTCTATTAAAAAGTTTAGCAATTTCATCCCGACGGGGACAGTCTCGTGTGTTGTGATCTTCACCACAAATGAGACATGGAAATTTTAGTTTACATTGCAGTTGCTTTTCAGTAGAAGGTGGCTGTTCTTGTGTTTTTGGATTTTCGGTTTGGTTATTATTTTTCTTCGGTTTATTCTTAGTTTTATTCCCCCCCCTTGATTGTTGTGGATAAGCAGGCTGGACTGCATTCACTCCAGATACTTGAGTTGGGGTGTAGTTTGATGAGAGTGGAGGCAACCCGGTAGCTGGGGTAGTGATTGAATTATTGGTGTGCCGATCGACTGTGAACTAGATTGGGTTTTGACGGAACCGATAACTCCATCCAAATGAGCGGTGGAGGATGGTTTTGATGTATCGGTCGATGTACAAGGAGCATTTGGAATCAATTCATACAAAGTATTAGATTGGGAATAAACCAAATCTAGATACTGGGCATGAGAAATGGATTCCTCTTTTGTAATGACACCACCCATGGATACGTCTCCAGCAATAAGAGGTAATAGAGATTTGGTGAACCATTCAACCAAAAATTGGTCTGGAATGGTTTCTTTGATCAACCATCGTCGTTGTATCCATTCATGAATATGATCAGAAATATGTATGGAGTTAGTCTGACGAAGGGAGGTCAAAATATCTGTGTCGGTTTCGTAGTGGATAGGTAACTGGAAGTGGGCGAGAAAAACCATGGAAAGTGAATTAAAATCTTGAAAAATTCCACGTTGTAACTCAATGCACCATTTAACCGCTGAACCTGTAAGTGTACGCTAGAAAATACATACACAGATAGAATCATCCATCAGGGAGTTTGATGAACACCACAAATGAAAAGTCATAATGTGATTATTACGGTCTTCACCAGGTTTGCCATAAAAGTTTGGAATATCATAAGGTAATTTGGAAGGAATGACTGGCCAAAAAGGTGAGTGTAATATGGGATCATTAGTTAATCTCGACAGATCCGGTATATCTAAAGTGGCTAAGAACGTTAATTGTCAATTGGCTTGAGGATGATATTGGTGTGGCATAGGAACACCAGTAGGACCATAAATTGGTTGTGGTGGATAGTTGTATCCAACAGGTCCTCCCATATGTTGTTGATTTTGACCAGCAAAAGTAGGATTCATTTGTTGAGGGATTTGCATAAAAGGAGAAGGGAAACCCATTTTTCCTTGGGGAGGATAACCAATGTAACCTAGGGGAGGATAGTTAGCTTGGCTATTTTGAGGCAGATAACTAGTTTTCCCTTGAGGAGGGTAATTAGGTTGACCTTGAGGAAGGTAAGGAATTTTCCCTTGGAGAGAAAAATATTGTTGGCCTTGAGGACCCCAAGTGGGCTTCGAGACCCCTGAGAAGGGTTGTCCAGAATGTAGTCTAGAAGGATTGGGATTTAAGATTCCTCTATAAGGGTTGGGGGTTTGATGATCCTCCTTGAGGTCACTTATGAAATATTCCTCCCTGGAGTGGTCCCCAGGATTGTGGGGGGTTTCTAGTAAAAAACGGTTGGACTTGTCCTCCTATCATCGATTGCGTAGAAACTAGGATTTGACCAGTAAAAGTGAGTTTCCCCCCAGTCATAATTTGTGTGTTAAAGGAGAGTTTCCCCCTAGTATGGATTTTTCCACTGAACGAGGGTTGCTCCCCAATAGGGATTTGTACTATAGTTGGTTTTTGTAGTAAGACAGGGTTTTTCATCCTTTGATGTGAAGATGTCCCAACGAGGTTTTGTGGAGTATATGAAGTTGTTTATTTAAGAGGGATGGCAGGCGTGACCGTCAGGGTACGTTGAAAATGATTAGGTAACATGACTCTTGTTTCAATTTTAACTTGTCCTGAAGTGGTAGCGGTATTAATCGTTTGTTCGACGGGCCAGTTGATAGGCTGACCTGATGGTACTGCATCTGCACTGACGGTGGTAGATGTATGTGGAGGGTCAAATAGTGGTCGACCAAAATTAATTTTTTCATAAAGATCCTGACCCGATGGAGCTCTCCATATAGAACGGAAAAAAAATTGTTGTGAATCTACCATTTCAGTAGAGTGGACATGGGTATTGTATTCTTCATTGAAGTTTAGTTGTCGTGATTCCATGTCTAGTTGATTGTATGACCTTGATGATAGGCTAGGGTGATATTCTACTACAATGTTACCCGAGGAATCTACTCATACAAGGAGTAGATCATGAGGAATTTCCAAATATGGGTTTGTAGGAAGGGTGGAACCTTCCTGAACCATGTAACATCCCGCTCTGGCGCACTGACAAAACTTATTCTTTGAGGACACTTGCTCGCAAGTGATCTGGATTTTTATGATGATGAACCACTT